>JARSSU010006282.1:0-34953 GCA_029619165.1 Eurosta solidaginis
CTTTGAATCCAGCAGCCAGCAAAGGTACACGTAATCACACGTTCACGTAAGTGCAAATTTTCATAATTATTATTACATATATATCATTTTCCACAACATTTGTTAAACCATTTCTTAACACTTGTTGTATTTATATAAATAAAAGCACACTGTGAATTCCTTTTTATTAATACGAAACCCTTTTGGTGTTTTTATTTTCTTCCTCTTTTCTCGCCTTAACTAATCTTTAACAAATACGTCGGTTCGCGCCGTTGCCACCACGCATTTGTACATGGAGTCGGTATTTGTGTTGTGTGTAATATGATGAAGCGCGGACAACGTGACGTTCCTTAATTGATTTAAATCCGCCAAAGCGGAATTAAATTTTATGTTTGACATAAATAAATAAAATAAAAATCACAAACACTTTTCTCTTAGTAAATAAACGTGTGTAAATAAACGTGTATTTGTAAATTATTGCTATATATATGTATGTTCATTCCTATAGGGACGAAAATATCTCAAAATTAGTTTTGTATGATAGAATACCTACTAATGTACATGCGCAATATACAAGCGTATGTCTATATGTTTGTTTGTGCGAATGTATGCACTTTTGTTTACAAACAGAGTTTGTTTTGATTTGCTTCTTCGTCGCTTTAATGTCGCGTTTTTGTAGTGTACTAAGTGCGCTTGATTGTAGTGTTGGGAGAATGCAGCAAAGAAAGGTGAAAAATTGTTAAGGTGAGAGAGGTTGAGAAATTTGATCAACAGTACCAACTCTGTTTGCTAATGTATCTATATATGAGTGGAGAAATAAGAATGCTGGAAAAACAACTTGAAATTATTTGTACATGTATGTACATATGAATACTATAATTTTTTTTATATGCTGCCAAGCAAGAAAAAAGGATTTGGAAGTAACTTGAACTGTATCGCAAAGTTCAATGATCTGTGCGAAGAACAGGGTAACTTCAGCTGTAGAAGAAATTTTGCTAATGTTTTTCTTGCACAGTGGGTTTGTGTAGGCAAGTAAAATGCAATTTTTGTTGGTTATATACCACTTGAAATTTGTAGATATATATATGTAATTGGCGAATTTTGCCTATTGGTACAGCGGAATATGTTTTTTTTTACATTAAAACCAGCGGTAAGAAAATTTCCGCACTATTCATACATATATGTGAATATATATATATGTTTTGCAGTTTACAAAAATAATATAACTTTTGTGGAAAAAAGTTTTATAATTTTCTATATTTTTTATGAAAAATAAAAAACTGCCTACTCACCGATTCCGGCACGTATTATGTGCTTCTTCTTGTGTTGTTTGGTCGCTTGTTGTTGCTTGATTGTTGCTTAGCTTGCTATTGTTGCTGCTGCTTGGCTGCTATTGGAGACAGGCACTTAGGATAAGTGCTTACCAAAATTTCCAAAAATTATTATTTTATAAAAGATTTCTTTCCCCAAATTTTACAAAAATGTTTTTCCTAACTTTTTTCAAAAGGTGTGTACCAAAGATTTTTTTAAATACGCGTGTATATGTATATATATATATATTTTTTTTTGTTTGATTTTTAACCAAGAACTTTCAAACTCGTTTGCTTTTTTTGTTTTTCGTCATTATTTCGACTGATTTTATTCCAATATATTTTTTTTTGCAATTTTTCTTTTGCACTCAATTTATATTTTTTTCCGTAATCACTTCCTTCACTCAGTTTTCATTTGTTATATATTTATATATATATATTTTTTTTGTATATATAAAGGTAAATGTATTTTTGAGCACCCACTGTTTTACACTTTTGTGTAGTTTTGTTTTAAATTTTATTTAAATTCGATTTTAATAATTTAATATTTTTTTAATTTTTGGTTGTACGATCGGTTCTTTAGGAATTATTTGTATCAAACTATGTAGGCTATGTTAGATTAGGTTGGACTGGCCGTTCCATGAGGACCTCACATAGATGAATGAGTCCGTAGTGTTACCAGAAGTTTGTTTTAACGACCAAACTGAAAAACCTTATAAAAAAACAGGACCTATGTTATAAAATAACTCCGTTCTCTTGGCAAATACTAAAAGCTTCTTAGGACTTAAGCCACTTGCTGCTTCTAGATCTGACAGCTGTATCACTCTTAATAGTTGGAGTCTTAGCCTGGCAAGTCCAGGGCACGAGCACAGAACGTGCGCGATCGGGTCCTCCTCCAACCCGCACTTCCTACATCTGTTATAACTGACCAAGCCTAATTTAAAGGCTTGTGACGCTAGAAGGCAGTGTCCAGTCAGAATACCCATCATTAAACTATAGTCCTCTCTTTTTAATGATAGAAGCAACTTTATTAGTCTATGGTTGTAAGACCTACACATAATCTTCGACACTTAACAGCCCCGTGCTTGAACCCACGCTTTTCCCGCTTGGTCGATCATGTGCACCTCTCCCCTTCATTTAATCTTGCCTTGATGCCAATTTTACCTTGATACATCACGTTCGGAGCTCAATGTAAAAGTATCCAAAACCTTGCTGGATGTTGGACCATTGTATGTAGGGACATTTGCCCTCTTGGCTATCTGCAAATTGGTTTGCAGGATTTAACAAAATAGAGATTCGCCTCTCTCGTTCGTATCTGCTCCTCCCCACGAATTGTGGTGCCCATTTGCATCCCCGCCTATGACCAACCGCCCTTTGCTCCCTTCGTCCTGTACTAGCCTCTTTCACTTCAGCGGTGGAACCTCCGCAGCATGGGCCATGTAGCAGGATGCCAGGATAAATGCCTACTTATTCTTTTGCTCAACGGCCACCACTACGAGGTCCTCAGTAGTGTAATTAGGCAGCACATATGAAGGCAGCTGTTTCCTTACCATTACTACAGCTCGCACCCGTCCTTCCGTATGC
This sequence comes from Eurosta solidaginis, assembly GCA_029619165.1. NCBI lineage: Eukaryota > Metazoa > Arthropoda > Insecta > Diptera > Tephritidae > Eurosta > Eurosta solidaginis. The sequence goes on from JARSSU010006282.1 coordinate 2,874, forward strand.
GCGTAGTAAATGCCAAATCCGCGTGCGCTAATGGAAGGGAAGTTATTCATTTGTGACAATGAAGGAAAACCTCTTCGCGAAGAGAGAGATTGTTCCCAAAGTGACAGGTTTGTTTCGGGGAGGTTTGATGAACATATGCAACAGAATCGGATCCGAACTGTCTGTCTTAACTCCTTGGGAGTGAAGGACTGATAGGCGATTCGTGATTGTGCGATTGTAGATCCGGTACGCTCCGGTAACACACCACCATTAAAGCGCTAGCCCGATCATCTCGGGAACGATTTATATGGCCACATTAAACCTTTAGGCCATAACTCCCTCCTCACTTCCAAGTTTCATGATGAGCTTGGGGTCGCTAGAGCCTCGTCTGTTAGTGAAACAGGATTCGCCGCGGATAGGTGAGGTTGACAATTGGGTTTGGAAAAGCTATATATTGCGCTGGCAATCTGAAGGGTTGCGCTACACAGCCCCTTGAATCTGGTATTTTAGTCGCCTCTTACGACAGGCATACCTACCGCATGTATATTCTGACCCCCTAGCCCGCTGGTCGGTCTGGTCGCTTGTTGTTGCTTGATTGTTGCTTAGCTGGCTGTTGTTGCTGCTGCTTGGCTGCTGGTAAAAATTATTTTTTTTTATTGGATTATTAGGATAAGTGCTTCCCAAACTTTCCCAAAATTATTATGTTATAAAATACTAGCAGACCTGGCAGACGTTGTTCTGCCCTACATTTTGGCCTATCTGCATTTTTTAATAAGCTTTTTCCGTCTAACTCTGCCCTCCCCCACCCCTCTTCATTTTTTCCTGATCCCTTTATTCACTTCTCCTTCCGTCTTTTTCGCTTCAGCTATCTCCATATTCGTCTATTCTATTTCTTTCTCAGTTTCCTTCTACTTCTGTCTTTTCTCTTCTCTCACCTTCTTCTCATTCTTCTTCATCCCTTATTGCCTGTCCCAGAGGGTGGTATGTATTTGTTCCAGTCCCAGTCTCAGTCCCGGTCTAGTTCAAATCCAGTCCCAGTCCGTCTCTGTTAACTTCCCGGAAAAAAGGATCGTAAATACTAATATAGCAAATTATATACCAAATTTCAAATTTTGAATTTTTTCTAAAAAAAATTATACTCAGAATGGGATTTCAAAATCAACTACCGGAGAGATGATTGTTAGTTGATTTTGAAATTCCTGTATATTTCCTAAAAATTTCATGGTAATCTTTCTATCCGTTCTCGAGTTATGGATGTGACAAACAAATGGTACACTTCTTTTTATATATAGATTTTTTCAACCAAAATTTCCAAAAATGTTTTTCTAACTTTTTAAAAAACGTGTGAACCAAACAATTTTTGCAATTTTTTTGTTTTAAATACGAGTGTATATGTGGTTTTTTGCTTTTAACCAAGCACTTTCAAACTCGTTTACTTTTTGTTGTTTTTCGTCATTATTTCGACTTATTTTATTCCATATATTTTTTTGCAATTTTTTTTCGCACTCAATTTATATTTATTTTCCGCATCACTTCCTTCACTCAGTTTTCATTTGTTATATATATTTCTATATATTTTTTTTATATATAAAGGTAAATGAATTTTTGAGCACCCCTGTTTAACAATTTTGTGTGTTTTGTTTTAAATTTTATTAAAATTAACGTAAATTCGATTTTATAATTTTATATATTTTTTGCTTTTGGTTGTACGATCGGTTTTTAGGAATTACTTGTATCTAATTATGTAGGCTAGGTTAGGTAAGGTTGAACTAGCCGGTTCAGGAGGACCTGTTACCAGAAGTTTGTTTTAACGACCAAACTGAAAATCCCTATCAAAAACCAGGACCTATGTTATAAAATAAATCCGCCCTCTTGGCAAATATTAGAAGCTTCCTAGGACTTAATCCACTTGCTCCTTCTAGATCCGACAGCCGTATAACTCCTAATAGCTGGATTCTTAGCCTGGCAAGCGCAGGGCACGAGCACAGAAAGTGCTCGATCGGGTCCTCCTCAAAACGGCACTTTCTACAACTGTTATCACTGACCAAGCCTAATTTAAAGGCATGTGATGCCAGAAGGCAGTGTCCAGTCAGAATACCCGTCATGAGTCTACAGTCCTCTGTTTTTAATGATAGAAGCAATTTTGTTAGTCTAAGGTTGTAAGACCTACACATAACCTTCGACACTTTACAGCTCCGCGCTTGAACCCACGCCTTTCTCGCTTGGCCAATCATGTGCACCTCTCGCCTTCGGTTAATTTCGCCCAGTATGATTTGAACGTCTACGGAGAAAGCTTCAAGGGATCTGCCCTTTTTAGCTAGTTCATCCGCTTTTTCATTCCCATCTATTCCCATATGCCCTGGGGCCCAATATTGATGTATACTTCTCCCCGTCCTGATTCTCTCCAGATGCTTACACTCATGCATTTAGATGCTGTGCTATGCGAGATCATTGCCTTAATTGCTGCTTGACTTTCAATATAAAAGTTAACATGGTTGCAGCTTAAGCTATTCTCTTACAGGGTTTCTACTGCTTTGGTGGTGGCTAATATTTCCGCTTGGAAAACGCTACAGTAATTCGACAGCCTGTAGGATCTGTTGATTTCCGGATCAGCGCAGTATACCGCAGACCCTAATCCTTCCACTAATTTCGAACCATCTGTACACACACGTATCGCCTCGTCTGCCATTTCAGCACCCTTACGCCAACCGTCCACCTCTATTGTGGCCTTAAGATCCCTCTCGAAGCGCAGATAGGGAATCAGGTAGTCTGTTCGTCTTGTGATTGATGACGCTATACTACTATGGCTGTATGATCGGCGCTCAAGCTGCCCCGAGGCACCGAGCCTGGTTGGAATTGTTAACGCTATGTTCTTTGCTACCGGATTGCCTTTGGTGTACGCATGATGTGTTGTGTAGAGCAGCTTTTCATCCACGTTGGACTTTATATACACATCTATCAGCCTCTCAAAAGTTTTGACCAGAAATGATGTTAAGCTAATGGGTTTATAGTTTGGGATACAAGTGACCGATCTTCCCCGCCCTTGGTAGGAAAGCTACATGAGCAGTTCTCCATGATAGCGGTACAAGATTCAGTCATTTGCCCCTTCGAATATTATTTTAAGCCATTCCACGACCGCATGGTCGTGAATATACCATCTGGGCCTGGCGGTTTAAACGTAAAAAACGTCTTCACCGCCCATTCGATCTGGTATCGGTCACCAAGCTCGCACTACTCGCTCCGTGGTCGAAGTGTGAGTTCGCTGTGCTGGCTCTTTTAAATCATCACCCGATGGGAAATGTGTATCGAAAAGCACATCAAAGGATTCCTCACTATTACGTAACCAATCCCCGTTCTCTTTCTTTATTAGTCCCTGGTCTATGTTTCCCCTTTCTAGGACTTCATCCACGGAGCTGTTTCGCTGGAGCACTCTATGTCCGTACAGAAACTTTTCATGAGATTATCTTCGGCCTTGAAGTTTCACGCTTGTAGATCCTCAGTAGATCCCTGTACTCGTCCCGACATGCCTCGCTTTCCGTGGTGTTTGCTAGCTTAAACATTTAACTGTCTTCTTAGAAGACTCCGCTGATTGCTCCACCATGGCGGTTATGCTTTTCCTCTGAATCTTCTTAGAGGGCAAGCTTTGTTATACGCAGTCATAAGCGTCCTTGTTAGGAATTCATTAGACCCCCCAGTTCTTCCACATTGACAACCTCTTTGGGTTGTCCCAATTTTGCTTCTACCTGCTTGTGGAGTTTAGTCCAGTTCGTTGACATAGGGTTTCTAAAGGTTCCTAGCTTATCTACCCTCTTTAGGGGGATGCTGAAACTGATATACGCATGGTCGGAGAAGAATGGTCTACCAAGAACAATCCAATCATACCTTTATATATCACTTTCTGAGCGCAATATAATATCCAAAACATTGCTGGATGTTGGACCAATGTATGTAGGGACATTTCCCCTCTTGGCTCTGGGGCTGGGTCTTTTCTGCCTCTTGAAAGACGGCTTGTCGTCTTCCGCCGAATGTTGCCTCTTCATTCTGCCATTCGACGCCTTCTTCCTCCTCCTACCGGTTGCAGAACCGAGGGTTTCTTGAAGAAAACCTTTTGGGCTGCATCGACCTACTTCTACCGCTTTATGGGCCCATTCCAAGCGTTCGATCTCCACTTCTGTTGGGTCGACCACTGCTCCCAAGCATTGTACAATTCTTAGTACTGCACGGTACTGCGAGAGAGCTCTTTTATTTCCTCTGCTCCGTGCCCTTCTCCACTCTTCTACTCCGTTTTCATTTGTGTGCTTCTCGAACACGGAGTTCATTGAATCGCTCCCCGAGTCCGACGCATCGCTTAATTCGTATTTGTCGTCCTTGGATTGCGACTCAGTCCTCCTTTTTACATCGTCCTTATTAAAATCAGGTGATGAGTCGTTCATCTTGGTCGTACAACCACCTGCCCCACTAGGCGGGCTCAGCGGTCCGGTATTATATACGGGGAAAGAACCGTCCGCCACAGCAGCGCCCCTTACTGTGGTAAGGCCATAAATACTTCCCGAGGTGGCCCCGTTCGAATACAGCCGATCCGATTTATCCCCTGGCTGCAAATCGTCCAATAGGCACGGTCCGCATAACACCCTGGATTAAAGGGTTGGCAGTTCTTGGTCACCGACATCCCGCCACCCTCCTATGAGGCGAAAATGCGTAGGTGCCAGTCATAAACAGCTCCGTCTCATAGTTGGGCGCTACGAAGTTCGGACAAACCATCACACCAACGAAAATGTGCCTACCCTAGTGAGGATGGGGCTAATCCGATCTAATAAGTTTTTTAGAGCAATAAAACATGTAAATTCCACTGTTTTAACCCAACGTTTCGCTAATGGTTATTAGCTTCTTCAGGGGTATATAACATTTATTCAATTTATAAAATTAAGTTTCATACATTTCGTTGTATTAGATTTTAAAAATTTTTAAAATATATAAATAAAAACATTATCAACAAACACATACATATGTATACTCACAAAATTGCTGCTTCTCGGAATCGTTACATTTCTTTACAAAAATAAATATAACATTTAAATATTAAAATATTTAGTGTTAAACTAATTTTACTTTATGTTCCATCTTGTGTGGTGACATTGTCAATGCTAAAACTAATTACTATGTGAACATTCATAAACATAAAACATATGAAGCTGCAATTTCGTCCTTCGTCTTCTTTTTGTTCATTGTTATTTCTCTTTTCCAGGGTGCACCTCTCTTCTTTCCTTGTCCAGAATTCGTGTATTTGCAAAGTCAGCTATGTGACCACTAATTGCTATGTGTTGTGCAAGGGCAGTGTTAGCTTTTTGCTTTTTGATGTCCGCTTGATGTTCTGCTAACCGAGTGCCTAGCGCTATTTTTGTTGTTCCTACATAAACCTGGTTACATGTTTCAATTTCTTTTCCTGTACATTTAATTTCGCAGACGATATTGCTTTGTTGTTGTTACTCAATTGGACTCTTAGTGTTCGTTTAAACGCACGAAAACATGTACTTGCATTTGTAGGCAATTGAGATGTTGTTTACTTTATTTAGTTGGTGATCCAGATTATCGCTTAGTTTAGGTATGCATGTTACGCTGTAATATTGTAATGAAAGATGTAACCAAGTATATATAGGAACGACAAAAAGAGCGGTAGGAAATCCCGACATTAAATCTAAGCATGAAAAATATATGGCTCTTCCTAATTGATCTAGTATGTCATCAATTCTTGGCTACGGGAATTTATCTCCGGTTAGTTTTTTATTTACCCGAATGTAATCTGCAACCATTCTCCATCTTTTTTATTTGGGGGTGTTTTCTTTGGTACTAATAAAATTGGACTATTAAATTCTGAAATTGGAGGTTCTACTATGTCATCTTTAATTAATTAATTTACTTGTTTATTAATTTCACTCTTATGAGCTTCTGGTATTCTATTATTTTTGCGTAGACCGGGTTATTGTCTTTCATATGAATTTTTTTTTGTAAAAATTATTAGTGGTAATAGGTTCTGTTTCCAATGGAAAAATGTCAATGACTTCTGCACATAATGCGTTAAGTGATTTATTTGCAAAGTTTTGAAAAATTTTTATTTAATCTTTCTAATTTTTCTTTACTGTTGGCATCATTTTCGAGTTTATATTCCTTTTAACTATTGTATAATTATTCAAATTTTCTGTTTATATATTTAATCATGGAGTATTGCATTTTTATCTGTTGTATTTATAATTCTGACAATGTTTGTTGTGAATCTGCTAAGGTGTTTGCAATAAAAATGCCTTCAGACAATTCTTGTTGTGGAATAAATAAATCTGAATTTTTATTTTTAATTTGAATTTGTCGAACTACTTCTGATCTTGCGGGAATTGAAATACTATTGATTGTTGGCTTGTTAGTCATCTGAATTATTATGTTTTCTGGGTAGTCATATGGTCTTAGTATTAGAGTGTCCCCTTCTGTTTGAAAATCCAGGATGCAATTATATTTTTTAATGAAATCTAATCCCAATATTCCATCGTATGGGATTGGGAAATTGACTTCTACTACGTAAAATTTGTGTCTAATTAATAGATAATCGTTTTTTAAGTCTGCTTTAACCGTTCCAATAGCGCTTGTTATACCCTGACCAATTCCTCTCTTTTTTTGGGGATTTATTTATCGTGACATTAATGTCAATTTGACCTTTTTATTATTGAAATAACCGCCCCCTGTATCGATTGTTAGGGTTGATATGGAATCATTCAGAGTTGTTCTGGAAGATATGTAGCTATTAAGGTGTAAAATGAAAATATATAATTTCTTATTTACTGAGGTGGAGGTTGTTCGTTTTCCTGTTGTGTAACATTTCGGACATTTCTGGTGTTATTACGGTTAGATCATCGCGTTACGAAATTTCGACCAGATTTTGGTTATTGGTCTGTTGTTATTATTGTTATAATTATTGAAAGTACGTCTCTGATTACCTCTATAATTATTGTTCTGATAACTCCTGCGGGAGTTACCTCGGAAGTGATATTGTTGGCGAATATGTAAAAGCGAATTTGTATTTCCAGTTACTTCTGTGCAACTGTTAGTAAATTTTGATATAGCTTCGCTCATTGCTGTGAACGTTCCAGCTTGCATGATAGTTTTTACCCTGTCGTTGGAGCAATTTTTGCACATAGCTTTTGCAGCTGATTGTGTAGCATACTTTGTTGCTAACTCTGGTGTTAGTCCATCTGATATGTATGCTCCTTCCAACGAGTTCGTAAGTTTTTCTATTTCCGCAGTATATTGGTTTGCAGTTTTACTGCGCTGTTGGATATTCAGGAGTGCTGTCAAAACTCCAACTGATTCACCTTTAATTGGTGTTTTAATTTTTGTTTTATCGCTTCAATTGTTCTTTCAGTGCTTAACAGGTTCTGGCTGTTCCTTTCAGCTTGGTTTTTATCACCGAAGCCGCTACAGCTTCATGGGTATCCTTAATTTGTTCTAGGATATTCAGAGCATCCAGGAAGCTATTCAAGTTCTCGACTTTACCATCGAATTCTGGCAGGAATGACGAAGCAGTCTTTAGAAATTGGACTATTGTTTGTGGCATTTTGTCGTTTTCAGTTTGTGAGTTTTTATCAAGAATTTCAATTTTTGGGGATTCCCTTAAATTGAGTTGAGTTTCTGGTAATATGGTAGCAAAATTTATTTCTATCTCCCCTTCAGGTGTCGTTGGTTCTTACGCCTCAATGTTATATCTACCCAATGAGTACACCAATTTATCTCTAACAGCGGAAAAAATATATTGTGCTTCTAGTTGATGACTGGCAGTCAATTTGCTATATACTTCTTGTATAGCCTTGCCTATATTATTCAACGACTGTAATATTGTCGTGAGATGCTTTGAAACAGTTACTCTTGGTAGGCTTGTATTTTTATTAATACATTTATAAGATTTTTGTGCCAAAATCTTTTCTTCCTCAAGTGCGTTGAGAGTAGTTTCCCATTTGCCCATTGAGGTGAAGAAAAAACATTTTTTTTCTATATTTTCCCTGGGATTTAGACCTTGTCTAGACCATCTGCTCGGCTCATGTATTTTTTCTTTAAAAATTTATTATGAGCTGAGTATAATTTTAGGAATAAGTTGAGGCAAGTGCAGACTGTCAAAATTATCAACAAGATTTTGATAATGTCTAGTGCCTCGCTATGGTCAATCACCTGAATGGAATTGATTACATTGGCATTAGGCTCTTCTAATTTTGATTCTTGGCCTCCCATTGTCAAAAAGATATATACAAGGATTTTGTTCCTTTTTTAAATTTATTTTTATTTATGATCTGTAAGGTTATACATTATCAACATGCGTCTGATTTCCCTCAATTCTAGTAGTAGGATTAGTAACATCCTCCATATTTGGCTCTCTTGTCATACCAATATCCTTCCAAAATTTGTTCAGCCATATTAAAGTTCCTTTCGTCGTCTTCGATTTCTATTTCCTCAATTGGGGCTTTTGGATAAGTCCCAAACTTTTTACCTTTTTCCATGTAAAAATTACAAATTTTTACCTCTCTAATATTTATATATTTATTATATTTTTTTTTATATGCCCTTTAAATTTCGTATTTCATTATTCAAACGGATTATTTCTTCCGTGCTTGTTGTCAAGTTAATTTTTTGGTACAAAATCGCTACTGCCTTTCTTAAATTAAACCTTTTTCCTCCTCTCTTTCTTTTGCTTTTAGAAGGCTTTGGAATCCATGGTTCCTCTATCTTTTTTTGTTTTATCCTACGCCTATATTCTTCTATTGTAATTGCCTTAGGGCCCTGTTTAATTTTTTCTACTGTTTCTATTTCTACTGATTTTGCTACCACTATTTTTAATTTTTTTTCCTCTTCTTCAATTAATTTACCACAACGCAAGAATACTGCGTCAAATTCTTCTTGACTATTAAGGTTATTCATTTGAAAAGGATAGAGAAAGAAGAAAACTTTCTTAAATTTATTGGCAGAGATCTACTTTTTGCCCTTAAACTGGCAGCCGTTAGGTTGCCATATGTTTTTGATATAATGTTAAAAACACTTGAATAATAAATAGATATTCTGCTGTCCTCTTTGTCTCCTTGATGTGTTTGCTTCAGGCCAGGATTTATTCCACTTCGATATGCTTTATGCTGCCATTCAAACTGTTTGTTTATTACTGCCTTTCAAATTGTTTGTTTATTACTGCCATTCAAATTGTTGTGTATTCCACCCTACAATGATGCTTGGCATCCCTCTTGAATTTCTTCCTTTGTTTCTTTCTCTGACTGTAGACTTTTTCAAAGAAGGCGTCCGTTGTATCACCTGAGTGTGCCTTCGAAAGTAATATGTCCTCGGGATTAAATACTTCGAAAATAATATGTCATCGGGAATAAGTTGATGTGTGCGTTCGGTCAAGAGGTTAGCATTCTGCTTCAAATAGCTGTCCGCTGGTAGTACTTTGCAGGATAATCAATTAATACAGTAGGTGGTTGTCTTGCTTGAGATATTGTAGCAGGCATTGCAGGTTCCTTTAAAGAGTTTAAGGATTTTTAAAGGAAGTCTGCATATATTTCAAGCAGCAGACGAGGGATTCTGCCGATTTAATTCAGCAGCTCAAAGGAGACTGCCGGTTTAGTTTCAGCAGCTCAAAATAATAAGGAGACTGCCGGTTTAGTTTCAGCAGTTCAAAATAATAATAATGGCTGGATCGCCATGTAGAATTTAAAATAAGAATGCTAATAATTTAGGAAGTGCCATTCATGCGGCACCAAGAGTAAGTTCTGTTTATTCATAATATTTCGGCTTATTTATACTAAAATATTCTAAAAAAATTCTTATGTACTAAAGTTCCTATATACTAAACATACGTACATATATATTGCATGAGCGATGTAACCGTTTGTACATAGCAACCGTTCGCACGGTCGCTGGTGCATAAGCGTGGCTCATATATCGCACGCGTTTTGCTTGCTTGCTTGCCTGTGGGAAAGTAATTATGTTGGCGTTGCTTAAAATAAACACATTCACACTTACGACACAAGCAGAGTGTCGAATGCACTGCAGCGTGAAAAACGTTTAGAATGCATGCAAGATATATGTATGTTACAATGGTACATAAAGTAAAATTAGTTTAACACTAAATATTTTAATATTAAATTGTGAAATTTATGTTTGTAAAGGAATGTAACGATTTCGAGATATAGCAATTCTATGAGTTTACATATGTATGTGTTTGTTGATAATATTTTTTTTATATATTTTAATAATTTAAAAAATCAAATTCCACGAGATGTATTAAACTTAGTTTTAACAAAAATTATTAAAATTGGCGAAGGTTGGGTTAAAATAGTGGAATTTACATTTTTTCTTCGCACTAAAAAACATATTAGATCGGATAAAGCTACAAATCGATCGTACAACCAAAAGCAAAACAAATATTAAGTTATTAAAATCGAATTTACGTTCGTTAAAATTTAAATAAAATGCTCAAACATACAGAGTGCAAAAAAAATCGCAAAAAAAATTTATTGGACAAAAATCAGTCGAAATAGTGACGAAAGCAAACAAACGAGTTTGAAAGTGCTTGGTTAAAGAGCAAAAAAAAACACAATATATACACATATACACTCGTATTTAAAAACAAACAAAAAAATTGCAAAAAATTCTTTGGTACACGCCTTTTGAAAAAAGTTAGAAAAAACATTTTTGGAAAGTTTGGGGGAAAAAATATTTTATAAAATAATAATTTTTGGTAATTTTGGGAAGTACTTTTCCTAAGTGCCTGTCTCCAATAAAAATAAATCATCTTTACCAGCAGCCAAGCACCAGCAATAACTGCCAGCTAATCAAAAATTAAGCAACAACAAACGACCAGACAACACTATAAGAAGCAGCATAATACTTACAGGAATCGGTGAGTAGGCAGTTTTTTATTTTCAAAAAAAATATGGAAAATTATAAAACTTTTTTCCACAAAAATTATATTATTATTGTAATCTGCAAAACATATATATATATTCACATATATATATGAATATTGCGGAAATTTTCTTCCCGCTGGTTTTACTGCAACCTTTTTGCATCCAAAAATTGGTAGAAAACATTGCGCTATACCAATAGGCAAAATCCGCCAATTACTCAAACCCACTGTGCAAGAACAACATCAACAAAAATTCTTCTACAACTGAATTTACCCCGTTGTTCGCACAGATCGTTGAACAGTTCAACCTACTTCCAAGTCGTTTTTTCTTGCTTAGCAGCATAGAAAAATTTATAATATTTATACGTACATACCTACATACATGTACAAATATTTTCAAGTTAGCAGTCTTACTTCTCCACTATGAGAACATCATACGTTCTTACTCACACGTTCATGTCGCTCTTCCAGCGACATCCTCCAAGCACGTATAGCTGCATTAGCAAAGAGAGTTGGTATTGTTGATCAAATTTCTTAACCTCTCTCACATTAGCAATTTTCTCACCTTTCTTTGCTGCACTCTCCCAACACTACAATCAAGCGCACTCAGTTCACAAAAGAAACGCGAATTAAAGCGACGAAGAAACAAATTAAAACAAACTCTGTTTTTAAACAAAAATAGGGCAGCTTCTTTGGTTCACGTGCATACGTTTGCCCAAACAAACATATATACAAACGTTTGTATATTGCGCATGTGCATTTGTACTTATTCTAGCGTACAAAACTAACACCCCTATTATGAATTTTCATACGATAAACGATAAACGCTTGCTAGCGTATCGTAAAAAATCAGCTTTCATATTGCGATTTCCACACGCCTGATAGATGTACTATTGTGAATGACAGCAGAGTTTTGTTTACAAATTTTTGTGAATCTATACGAAACAGATAGCAGAACAAAACGTAAATGCTAACAATTCAATTGTCTTGTACGTAAAAGTGGCAACAGTTTTAAAAGCTGTAATAATAAAATATTTTCTGCAACCTCTGTTGCCTTTTATAAAAACTCAAATGAACAAATTGACGAAACTCGCAAAAGGCCATAGAAAGAAGAAAATTGAGAGATGTTTCCAATCTTCTTAAAATGAACTCAACACTGTACTTGACATACTAGAAGTAAAAAAATAGATTTCAGAGTATGTCTTAACAGAAGTAGAAGGCAGTTTGCGCGCCCTTAAAAATAGGTCATCCAACCCAAATATTTTGAAGGTTTGTGCCGCTTTAAGTTTTCTTGCCCAGGGTGTTGGAACGGAGTGTTGGGAATGAGGCTTTAGTTAGATTCTTTTGGATTTTTAATTTTATATTTAATTTTATTTCAATAGTTCCCAATGCATTGTGTAAAAATTGATCAACGATAGATAGCGTAGAAAATTGAACAGCTGATGCGATAGTTAGCGTACGGCAATACCACGATAAACGATAAACGCTAACGATCTGGTTTCACACGCTAGAATTTATTTCATAATACGGTATAACAGATTGCAACCGTTTATCGTGTATCGTATGAGTTCATAATAGGGGTGTAAGTTTGAGATATTTGCGTCCCCATAAGAACTTTCCAAAAAATATTCATACAAGCTTAAAAGTATTATCTTCGAATATATACATACACATATACCCGTCATTTACAAATACACGTTTATTTACACGTATATATAAGTGAAAAGTGTGATTTTTATTTATTTATGGTATATTCGCCTTTTTAAATTTCTGTGGCACGAAGAGTATTTCCATCTTCGAATTTTACGAACGTTCCCTGAGCGTACAAATAATTTATTCGTTTGTTTTTGGTGAAAACCCAAAAGTTTGTTTTAAATGCCTCTCAGTCTCCCAAAAATGACTGAAACCGGGACAAAACCAAAAAATGGAAAGGGAAGAAACGGCAAAGGAAAGGGGAACATCCCTCTCCCAAAATCCAAATCATTTGACCCATCCGCACAAAATTTCATCGCGGAAAGTGACAGTCTCATGAGATACTGTGCGAAATTTAATGAGGCACCGATTCAAGATCACACTGAAACGTATCTCGTGATCAAAGACAAATCACGAGATGATTATTGGGCACGGCTTCAATCGGTTTACGATGTGGTATTTTCGAAACCAGCCGAAAGTTTCCCTGAAGGCTTCAAGAGTTCGGAAAAAGGCAAACAATGCACTTGCCTTAATACGTATGAAATGACCAAAGCAAAGATTGCCGATCAACTTTCGTTGATCAAAATGTTGGCAACACTGAGTCCACCAATCCGTGTGGAACAACCCTCGGCTGAGGAAAATATTTACCTCAAATGTAATGTAACTGGTTTTTTGTGTAAGGCCGAGGTGGCGTATGGCATGGTTGCTTGCCCCTGCAAGCTCGTCGAATGGGGTGAGCTTTTGCTCACCAGCCTTACCAACAGCTACGACCCCAAAAAAAAGTGTGCATCATGCCAAGAGTAAAAAAGAAACTAGAGATAGGAGAGGGGAAAGAAAAGTAAACGGAGGTAGCTTGCGCTAAAGCCATGGACGCTGTCTGGACGCCTTAGAATTTACAGCGCCCCCAAACCTGACTCACGTCCGTCAGCCTGAGAGTTCGGCAAATAATGTCCACAGTCTTCATGTCGTCACAGCCACGTCCCCTCGTCAACACCCACACCAAAGACTTATAACTCTGCCCTTCCATAATTTCGGAGAAAAAGGATTTCAATCGCGAAATTTCATTACAAGCTATACAAATCACTTTTATTGCCTTACAGTTATACCCTACGACTACAAAATCCGCTTCTAATCTTATTATGTTACTTAATTCAAATGTTACTTAATTCAAAACTAACTATTACTACTTCCAATAATTTATCTTCTCACCACGAGCGAATCTGACTCGAAGCCTATTTATAAACGAACTGGGAAGATTAATGATAAAAGAGAAAAAAAAATTTTAAGATACGAGAGAAAAAAGAAACAAAAATAAAAAAAATGGAGTAAAACTATGTACACCCTAACCTACCCGCATTTAGAAGATAATTTATTTCAACTGATATCTTCTCCCTATTTTTGTTTACAAATCAAGGGTGTGTGTATAAGTATAACGAAACGATTAAATGAACAAAAAAATCGTGCCGCAAAAAAATCAGTATTTATGCCACCCTAATCCCTGACCTATGCTAACTAACAGATTTTTTTTTGAGCACAGTATATAGGGGAGATCATATGCATATAAAAATATATATAGTTCACTCGCCTTGTCACTGCAGCGCCGTCGGTACCGTCGAGCTAGAGAAAACCTGTTGGGAGGAAAATTAACATACATTTGTTCATTCCTATACCAGCCTAGTTTGCCTAAGTGAGGTGCAAAAAAGTTTAGTGATGGAAGCCGCGCTCATTCACTCGCGATTGCGGGCGTCGTGGTTCACCAAATTTTTACGCTGGTACAAAAAAATAATAAATTAGAAGTCAATGAAGAACATGTGAAGATCGAACCGGAATTAGCAAAAGAGACAACAAAAACCTTCTGAAAATTTACTATTATTAATTAAGAGGAAAAAAACCACGGAAAGCTCAAAGAATGCATAACAAAAAAAGATATTTATTTCTAAAATTTTTCTTCAAACAATTTTTGTTAAAATTTTTTTATTTACAATTTTTCTTAAAAAAATTGCAAATTATTTTTCCTTATTTAATGAATTTTAAAATTTCATTTATATGCCATCCTTTTAGTTTTTTCTTGTTTACTAAGGGGTTTTTTATTTATTTTTCCTTACTTTTTCATTAATATACCCTTTTTTCATATTCCTAAGCAGAAATTGAAAATTTCCGCTGTTGGTTAGGCGTCCGTGGGACTGCCAACATTTTTCTAAACATACGGACTTATTTACTTAAAACTAATTGCTGTCAGTCATGCTGTCAGTCGTGTAGTCCTTCTGAATATTGTTTTACTGCTGATTTTCCCTGTCAATTAAGATCTCCTTATTCCACCTCGCTTATGTTTTTATGCGGCCAGTCATATGTCCATGTTATCCTTGTAGATCCTCAAAAAATTAGTAATTACAGATATTTTGAATATCCGATCTTTGCTGGGGTATGATAAGTTATTAGTGGGTGTACTAATGGACCCATCAAATCTCCTCTAGCCTCCAATGAGTGTGCAAGATTTTACCACCTTCTTTTGTATCCTGTTCGGTTCAAAATTTTATATTAATAAATTAATATTTTATTTTTAGCTTGGCAATACCCTTAGTCCTCCCTTTAGAATCCTCAGCAGCTAGCGAACTGCTTGTTGTGATCTGGCAGGATCGCCATATAAAATGATTAATGCAAAAATGGTGTTTATTGGTTCGATCATTAGAAGTGATTGTGAGTTATTTTCTTTATTTTGGAAATGCTTCTCTTTTTATACAAAATATTCTTGTTCTTTTATACCTATTTACACTAATACTTATGATCTAAAATGTACATATTTCCTGTATGTAAAGCCAGCATATTGGAATGACCTTATTTCGGTACTTGAGTACATAAGTGTGTATATGGCCAAAGTGTACCGTGACGAATTGACCGATATAAACAAATATGTGCAGCCAATTCATAAGTGCATACCTAGCATAAGTGCATACCTAGCAATATTAATAGTTCTTGACGTGTGAGGCCTGCATGTGTATAAATATGTAACTAAGACTTGAATATAGTGAAAGCAGAACTAATACTAAGGGCACATTACACCTACCACACTAGATGGTACATAAAGTAAAATTAGTTTAACACTAAATATTTTAATATTTAATTGTGATATTTATGTTTCTACAAATTGGCCGGACGGGACCTACATGTTTTATGCCAACTCCGAACGGCATCTATATTCACTGAGAGCTTTTCATGGCACGACGCAAATTCGAAGAGAAAATCGGCCTTAGATCACTTCGGAGGTCATCGCGCCTTACATTTATTTTTTTTATATTTTATTTATGTTTCTAAAGAAAGGCAATTTTGTGAGTATATATGTGTGTGTTTGTTGATAATATTTCTAATTATATATTTTAATAATTTAAAAAATCAAATTTAACGAAATGTATTAAACTTAATTTTAACAAAAATATTTATTTTTGTTGTTGGACAGATTGAATAAATGTTATATACCCCTGAATAAGCTAAAAACCATTAGCGAAACTTTGTGTTGCGGGGAAGTGTGGACCCGGGGAAGTCGGGCGTGTGTGTGGCAAATAAACGAATAAAAAGGAATTAGTTTCGAGTAACAAAGTTTATTCATTATATTAACACAATAGACTGTAATTGCTGTGTGGTTAAAGGAAAGAATTAATTACATGCACAATTCACAATGCACTTGGCAAATTCAAAATTATGAAAATGATTAATTGAAAATATTAATTAAATGACAATCGCAAATTAATTAAGTGTAAAATTCGGAAACTGATTGGATGGTTGTTGCCGCTCGAACGTTCGAAAAAAGAAGCGAAAGTCAAAACACAAAAAGGTCCGAGGCACCTGCCGATATCTAACTTTCGTCGAGTTTTTCCCCCTTCGGAGTTAGCGCTCGGCCGATAATAATAAGGTAAAACTAATGTGCGCGTTAGGGTGGTCAGAAATTTTTAGGCTGATGGCCTAACGTTGCCGGCCCCCTTGCGACGAGCAACTAAAAACCCGTCGGTTACGCCAGCAACCATCCCCAGACACAAGATACTACATGCTGAAAGTATGATATGTATGTATGGATGTATGCTAAGTACGATCTCCGGTGAACATCCCTGTCTCCAATTATGCATCCTCTCTGAACGGTACTGTGGATGAAAGAGAAAACCGTTAGAGTTCAAGTACGTGGGGTTTCTTGGTTTTTAATGCACCTGGTTAATTAGATGTAATTCTGAAATTGGTAGAAAAATTAAAAATAATTGTAAATTAGAGCGATGCCAGAATATTATTGTTGGAATGCTCCGGATATCACTAGTCCGAAGATAGTGGGCTGCATGAAAAGCCCTTTGACCGTTGCCGGGGGTGTGCCACTTACCATAATTTTGGCCTAGACGTCGGCACCAATTGCTAGCAGAACAGGCGCGAATCGATAAAACGTCGGGTCAGCGAATTTCATGAATTGGAATGGTGTGGCGACTGAGGAGTCAATCGTCGCGGTTGGGTTCAGACGAGTATGTCATGCTACCACGGTAACCTAGGTCGTGATTCTATCTGTAATTCCATATTTGCCGCGCAACACTAAAGTAAACTTTGTATGTCTTGCCGTGTTAAGCCGTTGGAGTCGGAGATCGTGGAATAAGTGTGCGTCTATCACGGAAGTTGGCGCGCAGGGATCAAGGAGTGCGCGCACCAAATGGAGGCGCCCCAGTCTCTATTCGAACAATCGCTGTAGGTCGATAGCTATGAAAAATCGGGTGATCGTCATCGCTACGTGGGTTTCCTGCAATCGTCCCGTTCTGAAGCCGATACAGATCGCCTGACGTGGAACTATAGTGGTGGTGGTACCCTCTTTGCGTTGCGGATACGGGGCCGCTCTGTCAGTGGAGCGTCGGGTCGAGCGGAACGGACGCGTTTCCGCTCCGCCCCGTTTCCCATTGGAATTGCGGTGAGGTGAGCGGAAAAACGTGTCCCCGCGTTATTTTTGCACCTGGTTGGGTTTCCGGTCCGGGATTGCTTTCTGCTTTTCATGCTGGAGCAGCGGTTGGAAGGGACGTGTTTCTGCGCTAGTAGTTGGGGCGATAGCTAAGGCTGCTGCACTTCTGGCGATCCCTTCCATCTCTTCCTCATCATCTGCAACCTGTTGGGCCCGTGATCGGGTGCCCTCGGTTATATGTGTGCAGAGAACCTCGTCGGCGCTTGCGTCGCCGTCGCGCTCTTCACAACGTATAGGTCGTGGTCGCGCTTGCTCCTCTTCCTTATGCAGCGACGTATGATGTGGTTCCTGGCAGCAGTGACAACGGTCGTTGCTTGGACATATTTACAACCGCAATGGCGGTGTATTAGAATGGTCCGGAGCCGTTCTTCTTCCGACATTCCCCTGTACATCGGGCATAATCGTATGCCGTGATTTTTCTGGCATAATCGGCAAGAGACGGATGGTTTTTTTTTGTTTTTGGCGTTCCACGTTGGGTGGCCTATGGACGGAGACTAGTGGCTTTATTGTGGCCCATATTATAGTTGGCGTACTCGGGATGAAAGGCTTATGTGGAATGAATAATCTTTTTATGTTCATCTGCAGAGATAATTACCTATCACTAGCAGAACCGTCAGACGTTGTTCTGCACATTTTAATAAGCTGTTTCCATCTAACTCCGCCCTCGACCCTCGACCCTCTACACCATTGGTAGATCTTTGTATTCACTCTTCCCTCAGTCTTTTTAGCTACAACTATCTCAATCTTCGTCTCATTCTATCTCTTTCACAGTCTGTTTCTTCTACTCTATTTTCGCTTCTCTCAAGTTTTTCTCATTTTTCTTCATATCTTATTTCCAGTCCCAGAGGGTGGTATGTATTTTGTTCCAGTCTTGTTCCGAGTCTCAGTCCCAGTCCTAGTCCCAACCCCAGTCCCAATCCGTCTTAAGTCTACTTCCCGGAATAAAGCATCGTAAATACTAATATAGGCAAATTTATATACCAAATTTCATGCAAATCCAATAGGACGTATGTAAATAGGTATGTGGGTATTATTAATTCATGTCTTTTTTCGGCCTCGGTTTATCCGGTTCCATGTCTTGGTCTCTATCTCGAGACCCTAGTCACACAGCGTTGTAAAACTTACTCTGTTCTAAAGCATACAGCAACAGCTTCAATTTGATACACATAATGTAAAAACGCATTCTAGGTGTATCCGGGTCCACGTTTTGGCCTATATCTCGAGACGCTAGTCACCCACAGGTATATATTTTTGCAATTGGTTCGAAAACCACAAAGTTGTGGTGTGTTTTTTGGTTTCATTACAACCCTGGTGGGGATAACCTGAATTACCGAGTGTGGTAATTTGTGGAACTGTGAGCTGTTAGCTCTTCCACATGTTTGAAGGAGGAGACTGTTATGCGGTGCTGCCCATAAGGCCACGTATGGTTACCTGATGTTTATTTCACGAAAGTATTAAAGAAATACGCGTCTGAGTTCTGACGCGACATAAATCTTTGGTAATATTTTACAAAAATTTTCTTTCCCCCTTGTTCGTAATATTTAAGAAGCAAATTTTCTTTACGTTGAGGGGTTTCGTTATTTTTTCACATTTAGCGTGCCGTCGACAGCTGTTCATCTGAACAGCTCTTTGGGTTTTGCACATTTTGCTGATGTCCGTCTGGCATCACTGTAGTGCCGTGTTGTTGTGCTTGCTGTGTTTGTGCGCAAAAACGGTATTTATAGCGTGACCAGTGACGAGTGTGTATCACGTTTTGTCCAAACAAGCATGTAAGTATGCGGATTGGGGTTTCCTCTTTTTGTTTTGGATCCTTTTTCCTAATGTGCGATTACCATTTTCATTCTTTTCCGAACATCGTCCTACGCTCCGAATTACTTTTTGAATGTGCCGCAGAACTACAATCGCATAAGCTGGAAGGTGCGATATTATGACGAGAGGCCCTCGTGGTATACCTGTTTTTATCGGGGCTATGAGGGGGTCTTTTGGGTGCCCGCTGACTCTGCTGGCGGGCAAGAGTTTGTGTGCCGAATGCGTGAGCACACGCTCAGCTGCTTTACCACATTGAAGGCCCACCTCAATAGCCACATGGGTTTCGCACCCTATAGATGCAGCTGCGGGAAGCGATACCCCTCGGCTTCCTCGCTGGGGTTGCATCGCCAGCGAAAGCATAGCTCGCATTAAGCGGAATTACGTCTATCTATATTTGTCATATTTCTATACAATAAGGTTGTGAACGAATAAATAAACACAATTATCAAACAAAAAACCTTTTATGTATGCTTGTTTTATGGTGTGTTCAGTTTATACTTATATTTAAGAATTCATTAGCTTAACACCGGCTTATAATAATTGAATTGCAATTATTCTGTTTTCTAAGAGAAACTGAAAAGAAAGAAACATTTACTGGCATATTTCGATGGAACCATTTCGAAAACCGCCAACGTAATCATCATCAGGCAATTTTTTAATGTTATCATAGGTTTCATCGGGATTCGAACCGTAAATCATATGGTGAAACTTCAGTTGCCTTTAACCTCTAGGCTATCCTGCTGGTATTTGTTTTCATGCTTAATTCAGTTTTTCTCATTTCTACACTTAAAACGCAATTGAAAAAATCAAAAAAAAACCTTTTATTTGGGTCCTTTTTTGTTCCCCCTTCAATGAGGTAGTGTTTTGCTCGTTTTTAACATTTTTTTGTCATATGTATTTAATTAGCGAGCTTTGCTCATATTGCTTTATACCATGGTTTATGTAATTGATATTAGAGAAAATTTGTAATCATATTCACTACTCATCATATCCAAACTATTTGGAATAAACTACGTACAGAGTTTTTTGTACTACCGACTGTTTTCTTTATTTTTTGCAAATTTGTTTTTGGTTTCGGGTTTTTAGTCCAATAAATCAGAAAAAAACCTTTTTTATTTTTTCGCCAACGTATCGACCTCTTATTTTGGTCTGCTTCAGGACCTAATGATAAAAACATAAAACTTAGTATATAAGGCTTTGCATTGCAAAATAGGGTTAATAATAATTAATTACATATACAAACAAAGTACATATATAACACAATTATTGAAATCACAGATTCTTACTCAAAATTACTGCGTTCTTCCTTGTCCAGTTGTTTTGTATAGATATTTTGTTTTCTGCATTGTGCAGAAATGGTCATATATAAAATTTTAAATTATAGGGCTTTGGGATTAGTTTTTTATAAATTTGAATAAAATTTAAAAGAAATAAGTGATAAAATGAACACAATGTAAATTCAAACAACGAACTATATATATATGTATTTCACGTTTGTTGATATTTTGTCAGCGGGTTCGTGCTTGATGGACTATGTAGAGCAGCTGATGATTGTTGACATCGTTAGAAAATACACGTGTAGATGTCGTTGATGATTTTAGCTTCTACGCTTCTTTTATTAACGCAGTTTTTATCAGCTTTAATAAATATTTCTTCTAAGAGATTTCTTTGCTGGCAGTCGATTCAGTCTATTTTGTATACAACGTTCTTTTCTTTCTTTGTCTTTAATCTTGTTGTACATTTTCCCAACATTTTTTTTATTTTTGTGCGCAAAACGGACATTGGCAGTGAACACTTTGAATTTGTTTGTAATACATTTGGTAATATACGGGATATATGAAATTGTCATAGTTTTAATTTCTGTTGATTGTTGTTATATATAGTTCGTTGTTTGAATTTACATTGTTTTCATTTTATCATTTATTTCTTTTCAATTTTATTCAACTTTATAAAAAAGTAATCCCAAAGCCCTATAATTTAAAATGTTATATATGACCATTTCTGCACAATGCATAAAACAAAATATCTATACAAAACAACTGAACAAGGAAGAACGCAGTAATTTTGAGTAAGAATCCGTGATTTTAATAATTGTGTTATATATGTACTTTTGTTTGTATATGTAGTTATATATTATTAACCGTCTTTTGCAATGCAAGGCCTTATATACTAAGTTTTATATTTTTTGTCATTAGGCCCTGCAGAAGACCAAAATAAAAGGTCGAAATATTGGCGAAAAATAAAAAAGGCGTTTTTCTGATTTATTGGACTGTAAACCCGAAACCAAAAATAAATTTGCAATAAATAAAGAAAACAGTCGGTAGTACAAAAAAATATGAACAATACGCCGGGTACACAGCGAAATCCATTCTTTGACAAGATTGGCATACAATATGGCCAAGAAACCAAAACTTTATTTAAGGCTTTCGCTACAAACAACATAAAATTAGCAAAACTTAGGGCGCAGAAATTCTTTTTGCTCAAATGTCGGAAAGACAGTATCACTCCAAAACATATAATAAACAAGTAAGGAAGGTTATGTTCGGGTGTAACCGAACATTTCATACTCAGTTGAGAGCTATGGTGACAACATAAGGGAAAATAACCATGTAGGAAAATGAACCGAGGGAAACCCTGGAATGTGTTTGTATGACATGTGTATCAAATTAAAGGCATTAAAGAGTATTTTATGAGGGAGTGGGCCATAGTTCTATAGGTGGACGCCATTTAGGGATGTAGCCATAAAGGTGGATCAGGGTAGAATGCGTTTGTACGATATGGGTATCAAATGAAAGGTGTTAATGAGTATTTTAAAAGGGAGTGGGCCTTAGTTCCAAAGGTGGACGCCGTTTCGAGATATCGCCATAAAGGTGGGCCAGGGGTGACTCTAGAATTCCTTTGCGCAATATGGGTATCAAACGAAAGGAGTTAATGAGTATTTTAAAAGGGAGTGGGCCTTAGTTCTATAGGTGGACGCCTTTTCGAGATATCGCCATAAAGGTGGACCAGGGGTGACTCTAGAATGCGTTTGTACAATATGGGTATCAAATGAAAGGTGTTAATGAGTATTTTAAAAGGGAGTGGGCTTTAGTTCCATAGGTGGACGCCGTTTCGAGATATCGCCTTAAAGGTGGGCCAGGGGTGACTCTAGAATTCCTTTGTGCAATATGGGTATCAAACGAAAGGAGTTAATGAGTATTTTAAAAGGGAGTGGGCCTTAGTTCTATAGGTGGACGCCTTTTCGAGGTATCGCAATAAAGGTGGACCAGGGGTGACTCTAGACTTTGTTTGTACGATATGGGTTTCAAATGAAAGGTGTTAATGAGTATTTTTAAAAGGGAATGGGCCTTCGTTCTATAGGTGTTCGCCTTTTCGAGATATCGCCATAAAGGTGGACCAGGGGTGACTTTAGAATATGTTTGTACGGTATGGGTATCAAATGAAAGGTGTTAATGAGTATTTTAAAAGGGCGTGGGGCTTAGTTCTATAGGTGGATGCCTTTTCGAGATATCGCCATAAAGGTGGACCAGGGGTGACTCTAGAATGAGTTTGGACGATATGGGTATCAAATTAAAGGTATTAATGAGAGTTTTAAAAGGGAGTGGTGGTAGTTGTATATGTGAAGGCGTTTTCCAGATATCGACCAAAATGTGGACCAGGGTGATCCAGAACATCATCTCTTGGATACCGCTAATTTATTTATATATGTAATACCTGCCAAAATTTTAAGGGTTTTTATTTCGCCCTGCAGAACTTTTTCATTTTCTTCTACTTAATATGGTAGGTGTCACAACCATTTTATAAAGTTTTTTCTAAAGTTATATTTCGCGTCAATAAAACAATCCAATAACCTTACCATGTTTCATCCCTTTTTTCGTATTTGGTATAGAATTATGGCATTTTTTCATTTTTCGTAATTTTCGATATCGAAAAATTGGGCGTAGTCATAGTCGGATTTCGTTCATTTTTCATACCAAGATAAAGTGTGTTCAAGTAAGCACGTGAACTAAGTTCATTAAAGATATGTCGATTTTTGCTCAAGTTATCGTGTTAACGGCCATGCGGAAGGACAGACGGACGACTGTGTATAAAAACTGGGCGTGGCATCAACCGATTTCGCCCATTTTCACAGAAAAGAGTTAACGTCATAAAATCTATGCCCCTACCAAATTTCAAAACGATTGGTTAATTTTTGTTCGACTTATGGCGTTAAAAGTATCCTAGACAAATTAAATGAAAAAGGGCGGAGCCACGCCCATTTTGAAAATTTATTTTTTTTTGTATTTTGTTGCACCATATCATTACTGGAGTTGAATGTTGACATAATTTACTTATATACTGTAAAGATATTAAATTTATTGTTAAAATTTTACTTAAAAAAAAATTTTTTTTTAAAGTGGGCGTGGTCCTTCTCCTATTTTGCTAATTTTTATTAAGCGTACATATAGTAATAGGAGTAACGTCCCTGCCAAATTTCATCATGATATCTTCAACGACTGCCAAATTACAGCTTGCAAAATTTTTAAATTACCTTCTTTTAAAAGTGGGCGGTGCCACGCCCATTATCCACCATTTTACTAATTTTCTATTCTGCGTCATAAGTTCAACTCATCTACCAAGTTTCGTCGCTTTATCTGTCTTTTGTAATGAATTATCGCACTTTTTCGGTTTTTCGAAATTTTCGATATCGAAAAAGTGGGCGTGGTTATAGTCCGATATAGTTCATTTTAAATAGCGATCTGAGATGAGTGCTCAGGAACCTATATACCAAATTTCATCAAGATAACTCAAAATTTACTCAAGTTATCGTGTTAACGGACGGACGGACGGACGGACGGACATGGCTCAATCAAATTTTTTTTCGATCCTTATTATTTTGATATATGGAAGTCTATATCTATTTCGATTCCTTTATATATGTACAACCAACCGTTATCCAATCAAAGTTAATATACTCTGTCAGCTCTCAGCTCAACTGAGTATAAAAACGTAAGCTGCACCTTCCAAAGTTTGGAAGATGACACACCATACAACAAACAGACTGGCCAGTTAATCTCAGATTTACGAAAGAAAATACTTAACTTGGAAAAAAAAATCTCCTTTTGGGAGATCAATCGACTGGAACAACAAATCAATAATCTAAGATCAATTATCCAATCCAGAAGCTTACCTAACACGAATGATTTTTTCCGAAAACAAGAAATTAGTTATCAAAATAGACACGAATTAACCATAAATAACTTGAACACAAAGTACAACAACCTAGAATCAACTCAAATACAAACCCACATCACATCTGACACAACATGCTTTATACACAATGCAACAACTATAAATTTAACAAAAGACGTTATGCTGTTAATGGGCTTAGGCCCAAACTTTGGACTACCAACAACTCCTAACAAGCTACTAACCAAACAGATAATAGCAGAAGTGGAGTGCGTTATGCCAAATTGCGTAGATCTCCAAAACAGAAACGAAATCAGACAAGCGGTGACACGCACAATATTACAAGCCAAATCAACAGCAAGAAAACCCAAATTAGAAAACTTCCTACTACAAAAAGAAAAAAGTTGCATATAGTTTTTTTAAAACAACCCTGAAATAGTATGCACTAGATCGGAAAAAGGAAATAAATCTGTGCTTATGTGCAAAAACGACCTATTAAAACTTGGAGAGGAGATGCTCAGCGACACTGACACATACAACGCTATAACTGACCCAACGAACAAACTACAAACCAAAAATAATATGCTTGTAAAAACTTTATTCAATAGAGGTAAAATATACCCCTAACAAAACGGAAACTTACAACGTACAACGCAAACCCACCAAGGATATACTTTGTACCAAAACACCACAAAAACGAAAATCCAATGCCGCTTAGACCGATCTCCGCCGACAGTGATGGACCAACAACAGCATTGTCGAAATATGCAGCAGCGATTTTCCAAAATCGCAGTTCCACTTACGCAATTCATTTGAATTTAAAACATTCATCACCGACGCCATACGAACCGGGCCAAATACAAGTATCATTTGACGTTAAAAGCCTATTTACAAATGCCTCAGTTGATTCAATTTTAAGAATCTTAAACGAGAGGTGGAGGGAAATTGAATCCATCACAAATCTTTCGCAAAGTGAATTTATCGAAATGATTACTCTTTGCACAAAAAACAGCTATTTTCAATTTAACGAACAATTCTATGCACAGAATTTCGGTTGCCCAATGGGATCACCCATCAGTTGTATTCTAGTAAAAATTCTAATGGACAACGTTTTAGAATGAGTCATTCAGAGAGTAAAAGAAGAACTAGAATTCAACATCAGCATAATTCAACATCAGCAAACTGTCTGAACATATCCTTCCATCGATGTTAAAAATATTCAATGTCATAGAACCAGGAATCGAGTTCACATTTGAAAAAGAACAACAAAATATGCTACCATTCTTGGATATGGTTATTTTCAGAAACACACAGGATGGAACCTTTAACACGGACTGGTACCGTAAACCAGTCTCATCAGGTCGTATCCTTAATTATAGGTAAATACATCCATTAACCCAAAAAATCAGCACCGCAAAAGGGTTAATAAACAGAGTTCTTAACTTAAGTGATGAAATATACCACAACAAGAACAAATTAATTATAAAAGGCATCCTCAAAGCGAATGATTATCCACCAAAACTAGTTTCAAGATTAATAAATCATTATAAAATGCACATCAACAACAAAAACACCGTCCCAATATTAACGAGTACCAACGCCCAACAACAATCAGCAGAAATTAAAATTATGACAATTTCATATTTCCCGTATATTACCAAATATATTACAAACAAATTCAAAGAGTTCACTGCCAACATCCGTTTTGCGTACAAAAATAAAAACAATGTTGGGAAAATGTACAACAAGATTAAAGACAAAATACCAACAAAGAAAGAAAAGAACGTTGTATACAAAATAGACTACATCGACAGCCAGTGAAGAAAAGTTACATAGGCACTACATCTCAACTTTTATACAAACGCCTAAATCAACATAGAAAAACTGTTGAGAAGAAAGAAACAGAAAAAAGTGCACTCTGCCTCCACGCTATTGCTTTTGGACATAGATTTTATTTCGAAGGAACCAAAGTATTGGTCAGAGAGAAAAGTTGGGGAAAAAGAATCCTCTTAAAAGAAATATTTATTAAAGCTGATAAAAACTGCGTTAATAAAAGAAGCGTAGAAGCTAAAAACATCAGCCACATCTACACGTGTATTTTCTAACGATGTCAACAATCATCAGCTGCTCTACATAGTCCATCAAGCACGAACCGGCTGACAAAATATCAAGAAACGTGAAATACGTATATATATAATTCGTTGTTTGAATTTACATTGTGTTCATTTTATCACTTATTTCTTTTCAATTTTCTTCAAATTTATAAAAAAAACTAATCCCAAGGCCCTATAATTTAAAATTTTATATATGACCATTTCTGCACAATGCAGAAAACAAAATATCTATACAAAACAACTGGACAAGGAAGAACGCAGTAATTTTGAGTAAGAATCTGTGATTTCAATAATTGTGTTATATATTATTATGGATGAAAAAATTTGAAAAAATTCTGAAAAACGTCTTTCGTAAGCTAGAAAAAGAAGAAAAACTTACAGCCAATTCTAAAGGGGTCGGGTTCAAAATTGGTCGAAATGGGATGGAATACCCCATATTTTTGTTTGTATATGTAATTAATTATTATTAACCCTATTTTGCAATGCAAGGCCTTATATAATAATTTTTATGTTTTTTGTCATTAGGCCCTGAAGAAGACCAAAATAAAAGGTCGAAACATTGGCGAAAAAATAAAAACGGCGTTTTTCTGATTTATTGGACTGTAAAACCCGAAAAACAAAAACAAATCTACATACAGAGTGTATGTGCCTACATGGTGATTAAAAGGAATATAAACTAAAAGGCAACTCTTTGAGGCCAATTGTACAGCAAACAACGGGACATTCATATGGCTGAACAGCTAAAGGCATATGCCTTTGCACTGATATGAATGTTGGAGGTTCGAGTTCAGTGCTCAGCTCCCGAAAAGCTAGCTGATGAAGAAGTGAAATTCAGAAACATGTCCTAGTAACCATCGCCGTTTGTAAACGTACAATTTTTTTTCATAAGTCGAATCTTTTTGTGGGTCCCGACCCATAGCGGTTGGTAGGGTGTGTCGGACACCTACCTATATCGCGTACGACGTGTCGGGCTTGTCGGATCTAACTGATCTGAAATGTGCTCCCATGGGTTCGCGCGCACTGTGTTTCCGGCTTAAAAGAAAAGTGTGGTAAGAGTAGCAACCTTGTGTTGTTCATTAAGAAAATATCATTCATGGAAATGTGGATACATACATGACGGCGGCAAGCGATAATTTAAACATGAACTGTTCAATATTGACGACGGGATTTGTCCACTTATCGAAGTAATCAATATCGACAGCGACACTTTGAGCGCTTAATCACGCTTCCAAAGCCGTCGGTTCTATGTACCGGAGCGACTCGGGATTTTTCCCGACCAAGGACTGCCATTTCAGTGTAACCTCATTTAATTCATTGCGTCCCTCCCACAAATTGTCATCCTCCCAGCATCTCCTTGCAGCGGGACTGCTCCATATTCTCTTGCTCCGGGAAGGTATCGAACCCAATCCGGGTCCGTCTCCTGACCCCGGTCCTGAGAAATGGTTTTGCTGCATCTGCCGGAAAAGAATCTTTTTTAGGACGGTCATACTCTTGTCAGTGTGTCTCTTGCAAGGGATGGTTGCATCGGACAGGTTGTTCTGGGCTAGATCCCAAAACCAGACGTCCACGTAACTTCAATAAATCTTTTGTGGCTCCTTGCTGTTCACGACTACCTTCCAGCAGCCCCCGCTGCTTAGCAAGGCACAAAGCCCCCCGCCGCCACCAACTATTACGGCTGCTCCCACTCATACCTACAATCTCCGTAGTAGAGTCGGGAACAATGCCGAACATCAGCCCCTGCGCCCGTCTTCTCCACCCCTCTTTTCCGGCAGCAATTGTGTAGGTCAGGGAAACAGACTCTTAGTCCCCACCTCCCTTTGAACCGTTTGCCAGCACAGAATATATCGTTAGCTTAATATGAAAATGTACTAAGTCACTTTTTTTGAAAAAATTGTATTTTGATGCAGTTTTAAAACTGAATTCAAAATACAACGATCAAAAAACAAAAATATTTTAATTTTTAATTTTTACGTGCTGTGGGCAATGACGTGTAAATGTGCTAAGTCGTCTGCTGTTCAAAAAAAATGTGCTAAGTCAACCAGTCAATAATATCAATCTGAATTACTAGTCATTTCTTTGTGCGCACATTTTATTTACTTATTTAATTCATTCAGTCTAAAAGTAAATGCTTTGTCGTTGTTGTGGTATTAACGATAAAGACACTCCACGAAGGCTTTGGGCCGATGTTGATGGTCCTTTGCCGGATATAGATCCGGTATGTTCCGGTAACAAAGCACTATTAAGGTACTAGCACGACCATCTCGGGAAACGATTTATAAGCCCACATTAAACCTTCCAGGCCATCCCGCCCGCCCCACCCCCTAGCTCCATGAGGAACTTGGGGTCGCCAGAGCCTCGGTTGTCAATGAAACATGTTTCGCCACGGGTACGTGAGGTTGACAATTGAGTTGGAGAAGCTATATATTGCGCTGGCAACCCCTTGAGAGAGTTGCGAACACAAACCCTTGAAATTGCATTCAACCAATTGAGGCATGCCTTTGGTGTGTGATAAATGCTTTGCGCTGACTTTTATCTACTTAAATTTGTACATCTCGATAACTACATGCTTTCTTACAGACTAGTTAAAAATAGAAAACAATTCACGTTTAAACTTATATAAGCTGTTTTTAAAACTAATAACACTACTGAATATATTTGCTATGCAGATGTATAGTCCTAGTTATAGGTTGATTCATAGCATAATTCCTTTTATGAGTTATTTCGATAAGAAACACGGGCCGACAAAATTCAACCATTATTCAGACTCAGAAAGCAGACTATTTATTTTCGAATGTTTACGATGCGTTGAATCCAAATCTGACCTTGCTCTAATAGCTCTGGTTTTTGAGATATCCTAACCTAAAAGTGGAAAAAGGGCTACAACGAGCTCCCATTGGAAATTAAAAACTGCAATGAAATCTTGGTTTTTAAGGCAAAATTATATGAATTTTGTAAAACTCTACCTATAAGATATTGTATCTTGAATTAGGCTTTAAGCCGTAATAAATAAACAACTAACTAACTAAGAGCCAGAAGGGAACTATTTTGGTAATTGGCATTTTGTTTTGTAGGGCGTCCTTTTCCGCCCCGAAAATGGCGTGATTGTGCCATTGCCACAAGACGCGTTTTCGCATATTACATGTTGTGGGTCAAATAGGGATTATGTGTTGTTGCCACCGATTTGGATTTGTTGCAGGCGTTGTTCATAAAGCGGGACAAGTATCACACGCAGAGCTCGAGAGTATGAGGAGAAACATTGAAGAATATCGTCCTCTTCCTCGAGTGCATGATATGCTTAGAACTTGCGTTTCTCGAGTGAAGAAGCACTACCTGCTTTCGCTTTGGTCATGCCGAAATGTGGCAAGAAAGCCATTGTGGTCCGTGCCACCAAAGTGAGGAGCCTATCAAATCATGTGGCTTGGAAACACGTATGGCAAAATCGGCAGGGTTGTCTTGGCTAGATACATGGTGCAGGTGCCGCTCAAAGATATTCTCGAATTTGAGAGGTACGGTTGGCCACATAAAGAGATTTTTCGAACCAAGCTAGTACAATTTCAGAATCTGACCATAAGAATGTGTTGCATGCTTCTATGTGAAGCTATTTTCGAACAGCTGAAGCCAGTTTGGCAAGCAGGACTGCACCACATAGCTCTAAGCGGGTCAAGCTTACAGTTTTTTGGGGACAACTTTGCCTTTCGCAACCATGTGTGCGGATGTAAATCGCTTCGCAATATGCTTTTTCCGAGGCATCACAGAACCGTGGATTTGGATATCTTACCCTGGAACGACACTAACCCATCGAGAGATTTCGATGGGGCAGGTTTTCTCCAAAATGTTGCAATTTAGATAATGTTGCGGGCATGGCGCTTTCATCCCAACTGCTGCCATCCAGCCAGATTTCTTGGAGAAGCATCTTGGCTTGGATCATAACTGGCGACAGCCATCCTGCCGGGTCAAAGAGTCTTACAACACGAGACAAATTTGTCGCTTTGTGACCAGACTTTTGAGGTTTTCCGGCAGGATGGCTTGTCGCCAGTTATGATCCAAGCCAAGATGCTTTCTCCAAGAAATCTGGCTGGATGGCAGCAGTTGGGATGAAAGCGCCATGCCCGCAACATTATCTAAATTGCAACATTTTGGAGAAAAACCTGCCCCATCGAAATCTCTCGATGGGTTAGTGTCGTTCCAGGGTAAGATATCCAAATCCACGGGTTCTGTGATGCCTCGGAAAAAGCATATTGCGAAGCGATTTACATCCGCACACATGGTTGCGAAAGGCAAAGTTGTCCCCAAAAAAACTGTAAGCTTGACCCGCTTAGAGCTATGTGGTGCAGTCCTGCTTGCCAAACTGGCTTCAGCTGTTCGAAAATAGCTTCACATAGAAGCATGCAACACATTCTTATGGTCAGATTCTGAAATTGTACTAGCTTGGTTCGAAAAATCTCTTATGTGGCCAACCGTACCTCTCAAATTCGAGAATATCTTTGAGCGGCACCTGCACCATGTATCTAGCCAAGACAACCCTGCCGATTTTGCCATACGTGTTTCCAAGCCACATGATTTGATAGGCTCCTCACTTTGGTGGCACGGACCACAATGGCTTTCTTGCCACATTTCGGCATGACCAAAGCGAAAGCAGGTAGTGCTTCTTCACTCGAGAAACGCAAGTTCTAAGCATATCATGCACTCGAGGAAGAGGACGATATTCTTCAATGTTTCTCCTCATACTCTCGAGCTCTGCGTGTGATACTTGTCCCGCTTTATGAACAACGCCTGCAAACAAATCCAAATCGGTGGCAACAACACATAATCCCTATTTGACCCACAACATGTAATATGCGAAAACGCGTCTTGTGGCAATGGCACAATCACGCCATTTCGGGGCGGAAAAAGGACGCCCTACAAAACAAAATGCCAATTACCAAAATAGTTCCCTTCTGGCTCTTAGTTAGTTAGTTGTTTATTTATTACGGCTTAAAGCCTAATTCAAGATACAATATCTTATAGGTAGAGTTTTACAAAATTCATATAATTTTGCCTTAAAAAAACCAAGATTTCATTGCAGTTTTTAATTTCCAATGGGAGCTCGTTGTAGCCCTTTTTTCCACTTTTAGGTTAGGATATCTCAAAAACCAGAGCTATTAGAGCAAGGTCAGATTTGGATTCAACGCATCGTAAACATTCGAAAATAAATAGTCTGCTTTCTGAGTCTGAATAATGGTTGAATTTTGTCGGCCCGTGTTTCTTATCGAAATAACTCATAAAAGGAATTATGCTATGAATCACCTATAACTAGGACTATACATCTGCATAGCAAATATATTCAGTAGTGTTATTAGTTTTAAAAACAGCTTATATAAGTTTAAACGTGAAATGTTTTCTATTTTTAACTAGTCTGTAAGAAAGCAT
>JARSSU010006283.1:0-33718 GCA_029619165.1 Eurosta solidaginis
TAAGTATTCAGTGTCAGGCTTGTGTATGGTTCACTTAATCGGAGTTATGCAACACTGCGCATGCGTTTAACTATTCTACCAGTAAATCCTGGGATGATACAAAGAGTCCTTGTCTGTATAGGCATCGCCATATTCCTTTGAGAACTCAAAAAGTCTCTCGACTGGTTTTCGAGATTACAACATGCCATTGTACCGAAATTTTTGGGCTCCCCTCTGGTTGGTTAGGTAAAGGAGTCATCAGCCAGGGTTCTAAAGGGTATCCGAGTCACCTGCAATAGTTTTGTTTGATTTTATTTTCTGGAAATTTCATGCATTAACACACTTACCTATCAAAAACTGTTGCGGCTACCATTTTCAAATTTCTCTGCATCCTCTCCGACTCAGAGGAGCTCCAGATAAATGCATCGTGCTTGCTCCTGGAAATTTAGCATTGACATTCATATCTTTAGTTGGGGTCAAAATCTGTTTATAAAAATATATTATAATCAAAAAAGTACAGTACATTTCTTGATTATCTCTTTACATTTTTACCTTTATTCAATGGTATCCTGTGATTACATATGTCCCCTTCTGCTATTTATGGGTGCTCATATCGACACATGAGTGCATCAATAGCCCCATAGTACCTCCCACAAATGGTGCAGGTGACGCAGAAAATTTCTTTCGCAGCTTTGCCCCTATTTGAGTCATTGGAACTTTACTTTATCGAAACAAAGACTGGTTGATAGCATTTTGTTACGCCGATGTATCAGCGGCTTACAAGACGACTGCTCTTGATATGCCCCATTGTTCTCACAACGGGCCGTTGATAACAACCAGTTGCGAGGGCGTAAAGCAGTTAGAACCTGAATTTTTTATATTGTTCAATTAAATTATATGAATTCCAGATTTCCTGTTTCTCTGTGATATCGCAGTTATTCGTGGATTGGTATTAAGGAAAGTCTTTAAAATGGTTTTCCGACATTTAAAGAACTAAATTGTATTGGTTGTTCGCTGTCGCCATCGAATTTTTCATAATTTTGCATAAAACATTTAAAGTGACTTATAATACTCGTAGGTACTCAGCGATATTGTTTCTTATAAATTGACATAAATCTTTTCGGTACAGATACTCTATGACGCGGACGCCAAAGTTATGGTGGGATTTCTTTTCTACACGAAAATGTCGCCACTTTCAGGGGCAAACATTTTTAAGATGCTCACTTCGCCCTGTGAAATTGTAGCCACTTAAAATGTTCATGCCACCCTGCATGACTTAAAAGAACACAAATTGTAACCGTTTTTACAAAAAACATGTAAGGAAGGCTAAGTTCGGGTGTAACCGAACATTACATACTCAGTTGAGAGCTAAGTAAGGGAAAATCACCATGTAGGAAAATGAACCTAGGGTAACCCTGGAATGTGTTTGTATGACATGTGTATCAAATGGATGGTATTAAAGAGTATTTTAGAGAGGGCCATGATACTATAGGTGGACGCCATTTAGGATATCGCCATAAAGGTGGACCAGGCTGACTTTAGAATTTGTTTGTACGATATGGGTATCAAATCAAAGGTTTATGAGTATGTTTAAAAGGGCGTGGGCCTTAGTTCTATAGGTGGACGCCTTTTTCGAGATATCGCCATAAAGGTGGACCAGATGTGACTCTAGAATTTGTTTGTAAAATATGGGTATCAACGAAAGGCGTTAATGAGTATTTTAAAGGGATAGGAGTGACTCTAGAATGCGTTTTGTACAATATGGGTATCACCGAAAGGCTAATGGAGTATTTAAAAGGGAGCGGGCCATAGTTCTATTGGGTGGACGCCTTTTCGAGATATTGCCATAAGGTGGACCAGGGGTGACTATCGAATGCGTTTTGTACAATATGGGTATCACATGAAAGGTGTTAATGATATTATTTTAAAAGGGAGTGGGGCCTTAGTTCTATAGGTGGACGCCTTTTCGAGATATCGCCATAAAGGGTGGACCAGGGGCTGACTCTAGAATTTGTTTGTACATATCTGGGTATCAAATTAAAGGTGTTCATGAGTATTTAAAGGGCGTGGCCATAGTTGCTATAGTTGGACACCTTTGTCGAGATATCGCCATAAAGGTGGACCAGGGTGACTCTAGAATTTGTTTGTACGACATGGGTATCAAATGAAGGTGTTAATGAGTACTTTAAAAGGGATTGGGCCTTAGTTCTATAGGTGAACTTCTTTCGAGATATCTCCATTAAGGTGGGCCAGGGCTGACTCTAGAATGCGTTTGTACAATATGGGTATCAAACGAAAGGCGTTAATGAGTATTTTAAAAGGGAGCGGGCCTTAGTTCTATGGGTGGACGCCTTTTCGAGATATCGCCATAAAGGTGGACCAGGGTGACTCTAGAATGCGTTTTGTACAATATGGGTATCAAATGAAAGGTGTTAATGAGTATTTTAAAAGGGAGTGGGCCTTAGTTCTATAGGTGGACGCCTTTTCGAGATATCGCCATAAAGGTAGACCAGGGTGATTCTAGAATTTGGTTGTACGATATTGGGTACCAAATGAAAGGTGATAATGAGTATTTTAAAAGGGAGTGGGCCTTAATTCTATAGGTGGACGCCTTTTCGAGATATCGCCATAAAGGTGGACCAGGGGTGACTCTAGAATGCGTTTTGTACAGTATGGGTATCAAACGAAAGGTTTTAGTGAGTATTTTAAAATGGAGCGGGCCTTAGTTCTATGGTGGACGCCTTTTCGAGATATCGCCATAAAGGTGGACCAGGGGTGACTCTAGAATTTGTTTGTACGATATGGGTATCAAATGAAAGGTGTGAGTGAGTATTTTAAAAGGGAGTGGGCCTTAGTTCTATAGGTGGACGCCTTTTCGAGATATCAATGAAAGGTGTTAATGAGTATTTTAAAAGGGAGTGGGCCTTAGTTCTATAGGTGGACGCCTTTTCGAGATATCGCCATAAAGGTGGACCAGGGTGACTCTAGAATTTGTTTGTACGATATGGGTATCAAATGAATGTGTTAATGAGAATTTTAAAAGGGAGTGGGCCTTTGTTATAAAGGTGGACCAGGGTGACTCTAGAATGCGTTTTGTACAATATGGGTATCAACGAAAGGCGTTAATGAGTATTTTAAAAGGGAGCGGGCCTTAGTTTCTATGGGTGGACGCCTTTTCGAGATATCGCCATAGAGGTGGACCAGGGGTGATTCTAGAATTTGGTTGTACGATATGGGTACCAAATGAAATGTGATAATGAGTATTTTAAAAGGGAGTGGGCCTTAGTTCTATAGGTGGACGCCTTTTTCGAGATATCAAATGAAAGGTGTAATGAGTATTTTAAAAGGGAGTGGGCCTTAGTTCTATAGGTGGACGCCTTTTCGAGATATCGCCATAAAGGTGGACCAGGGGTGACTCTAGAATGCTGTTTGTACAATATGGGTATCAAATGAAAGGTGTTAATGAGTATTTTAAAATGGAGCGGGCCTTAGTTCTATGGGTGGACGCTTTTCGAGATATCGCCATAAAGGTGACCAGGGTGACTCTAGAATTTGTTTGTACGATATGGGTATCAAATTAAAGGTATAATGAGGGTTTTAAAAGGGAGTGGTGGTAGTTGTATATGTGAAGGCGTTTTCGAGATATCGACCAAAATGTGGACCAGGGTGACCCAGACCATCATCTGTCGGTACCGCTAATTTATTTATATATGTAATACCACGAACAGATTCCTGCCAAGATTCCAAGGGCTTTTGATCTCGCCCTGCAGAACTTTTTCATTTTCTTCTACTTAATATGAAAGGTGTCACACCCATTTTACAAATTTTTTTCTAAGTTATATTTTGCGTCAATAAACCAATCCAATTACCATGTTTTCATCCCTTTTTTCGTATTTGGTATAGAATTATGGCATTTTTTTCATTTTTCGTAATTTTCGATATCGAAAAGTGGGCGTGGTCATAGTCGGATTTCGGCCATTTTTTATACCAATACAAAGTGAGTTCAGATAATTACGTGGAACTGAGTTTGCTCAAGTTATCATGTTTAACGGCCGAGCGGAAGGACCGACGGTCGACTGTGTATAAAAACTGGGCGTGGCTTCAACCGATTTCGCACTTTTTCACAGAAAACCGTTATTGTCCTAGAATCTAATTTCCTACCAAATTTCACAAGGATTGGTAAATTTTTGTTCGACTTATGGCATTAAAAGTATCCTAGACAAATTAAATGAAAAAGGGCGGAGCCACGCCCATTTTGAAAATTTCTTTTATTTTTGTATTTGTTGCACCATCATTACTGAGTTGAATGTGACATAATTTACTTATATACTGTAAAGATATAAACTAATTTGACTTCAAAAAAATAGTGGGCGATTTTGCTAATTTTTATTAAGCATACATATAGAAATAGCAGTAAGGTTCCTGCCAATTTCATTATGATATCTTCACGACTGGCAATTACAGCTTTCAAAACTTCTAAATTACTTACGTACTTAATTGGCGCTTAACCGTTATGGCCGTCCAACAAGGCGCGCCAGTCGCTCCTTCGCTCCGCCAACCGGCGCCAATTGGTCACACCAAGGGAGTTTAAATCGTTTTCCACCTGGTCCTTCCAACGGAGTGGGGGCCGCCCTCTACCTCTGCTTCCATAGGCGGGTTTCCGATAGAAACACTTTCTTGCCGGAGCATCATCTTTCATTCGCATAACATGGCCTAGCCAGCGCAGCCGCTGCGTTTTAATTCGCTGGACTATGTTGATGTCTGCGTATAGCTCGTACAGCTCATCATTAAATCTTCTTCGGTACTCGCCATCGCCAACGCGTAGAGGTCCATAAATCTTTCGAAGAACTTTTCTCTCGAACACTCCCAAAGCCGCTTCATCTGCTGTTGTCATGGTCCATGCTTCTGCCCCATATAGCAGGACGGGTACGATAAGTGACTTGTAGAGTATGATTTTCGTTCGCCGAGAGAGGACTTTACTTTTCAATTGCCTACCTAGTCCAAAGTAGCATTTATTGGCAAGATGATTCTTCGCTGGATTTCAGTGCTGATGTTCTTGCTAGTGTTGATGCTGGTTCCCAAATAAACGAAGTCTTTTACTATTTCGAAATTATGGCTGCCAACAGTAGCGTGGTTGC
Source organism: Eurosta solidaginis (assembly GCA_029619165.1). Taxonomy (NCBI): domain Eukaryota; kingdom Metazoa; phylum Arthropoda; class Insecta; order Diptera; family Tephritidae; genus Eurosta; species Eurosta solidaginis. The sequence goes on from JARSSU010006283.1 coordinate 5,118, forward strand.
CAAGGCGCATATGCGCTGACTCTTTGCTCGATGACAGCAGGTACTTCGTTTTGTCCTCATTCACCATCAAACCCATCTTTACCGCTTCTTTTCCAGCTTGGAGTAAGCAGAACTAACCGCGCGGGTGTTTAGGCCGATGATATCAATGTCATCAGCATATGCCAGTAATTGCACGCTTTTTATAGTATATTGTTCCAGTGCGGTTAAGTTCTGCAGCTAGTATAATTTTCTCCAGCATCAAATTAAAGAAATCGCACGATAGGGGGTCACCCTGTCTGAAACCTCGTTTAGTTTCGAACGGCTCGGAGAGGTCCTTCCCAATTTCTGACTGAGCTGATGGTGTTGCTCAACGTCATTTTGCACAGCCGTATAAGTTTTGCGGGGAAACCAAATTCAGACATAGCGGCATATAGGCAGCTCCTTTCGTGCTGTCGAAGGCGGCTTTAAAGTCGACGAAGAGGTGATGTGTGTCGATTCTCTTTCACGGGTTTTTTCCAAGATTTGGCGCATTGTGAAAATCTGGTCGATGGTAGATTTACCAGGTCTGAAGCCGCACTGATAAGGTCCAATCAGCCGGTTCACGGTGGGCTTCAATCTTTCGCACAATACACTTGAAAGGACCTTATATGCGATATTAAGAAGGCTGATTCCACGATAGTTGGTGCATTTTGCAGTATCCCCCTTCTTGTGGACTGGGCAAAGAACACTTAGATTCCAACCGTCGGGCATGCTTTCGTCCGCCCATATTTTGCTAAGAAGCTGCTGCATGCGCCTTACCAACTCCTCGCCGCCGAACTTGAATAGCTCCGCAGGCAATCCATCAGCGCCCACGGCCTTGTTGTTTTTCAATCTGGTTATTGCTATTCTAACTTCGTCATAATCGGGCGGGGGGACATATATTCCATCATCATCGATTGCGGGATCGGGTTCTTCATCTCTGCGCGGTGAATTGCTGCCTCCATTTAGGAGAGCAGAGAAGTGTTCCATCCATAATCTAAGCACTCTCTGGACATCAGTTACAAGGTCGCCGTTTTCATTCCTACAGGAGTTTGCCCCGTCTTGAAACCTTCCGTCTATCGCCGTATTTTTTGGTAGAATTTTCGGGCGTTATTCCTGGTGGCTAGCAGCTCAAGCTCCTCGCACTCACGCCTTTCTGCTTCTGCTTTTTCTTCCTGTCGTCTCGCTTCCCTTTTCAACTCACGATAGCGTTCACACACTCCTCTTGTCGCGCTCGCTTTTTAACGTAGCCCTGTAGGCAGCGTCTTTTCTTTCGGTTGCAACGCGGCATTCTTCATCATACCAGTTGTTTTTTTCGTGCCGCCGGTAACCAATTTTTCCTCGGCGGCAGTATGAAGTGCTTTGGAGATATGCTCCCACTGCTCCTGTATTCCTTCAGGATGAGTTGTGCCCTCAGAGAGCAGGTGTGAGAGTCGAGTTGCGAAATCATTGGCAGTCTGTTGTGATTGAAGCTTTTCGACGTCTAGCTTTCCTTGTGTTTTTTGTTTCTTGTTTTTTAGCCGCGTTGAGGCGGGTGCGTATTTTGGCTGCAACGAGATAATGGTCCGAATCGATGTAGGTCCTCGGATCGTTCGCCACATCTAAAACACTGGAGGCATGCCGTCCGTCTATCACACGTGATCGATCTGATTGCGAGTATTTCGATCAGGAGACAGCCATGTAGCTGATGTATCTTTTTATGCATGAACCTCGTGCTTGATATGACCATGTTTCGAGCACCGGCAAAGTCATCAGCCTCAGTCCGTTAGGAGAAGTTTCATTGTGTAGGCGGAACTTTCCGACTGTAGGGCAAAAACACCTTCTTTGCCCACCTGGCGTTAAAGTCACCAAGCACGACTTTTATATCATGACGGGGGCAGCGCTCGTATGTGCGTTCTAATTGTTCATAAAAAGTGTCTTTCACCTCATCGTCTTTCTCCTCTGTCGGCGCATGGGCGCAGATGAATGATATATTAAAAAATTTTGCTTTTATTCGATAGCGGCGAGACGCTCGTCCACAGGCGTGAACGCCAGCACTTTGGCGACAAAGTCTCTCTCCCACCACGAATCCGACGCCGAAACTGCGCTTATTCGCATGGCCACTCCAATATATGTCACAATTTTTTATCTTCTTTCTTCCTTGCTTCGTCCAACGCATTTCTTGGGTGGCGGTGATGTCAGATTTTGCTTTGACGAGGACATCAACCAGCCGGGCATCTGCACCAATCCCATTCAGGGAGCGGACGTTCCAGGTGCATGCCCTCAATTCATTGTCCTTCAAACGTTTGCCATGGTCGTCATCAATAGAGAGTGTATTTATCCGAGGCTTGTTGTTATATTTCATTGGAGTACGGTTTTACGTGGCGGGTCCCAAGCCCAGCGCACAACCCGCTCAGCGGGGGTGAAAATGTTACTTGCACGTTTATATAGCGAGCCGCTTGCTCCAAGACAGACGCCCGCTTGCAGCCGCACCTAGAGGTGTACAGACGCTGCCGATGAGATCTCCCCGGCTAGCCCTTAAACGATTATGTCAGAGTGGCCTAGCCAGGTTGTCGCCTTCTCACATTAGCTCACCGCTAAACGGGTGTTTAGCGGCTACCCAGAGGATACTTGGCCGCAAGCGACCGGCAGTAGTGAGCTGCTTGAACCGCATGCAAAAGAATCGCTCTGGCCATTCCAGGTGAATGGCGGTCAGAAGCTTTCCCCACTTTCGTGGACTTCTACACACGGCCCACCTCCTTCTAAATTACCTTCTTTTAAAAAGTGGGCAGTGCCACGCCCATGGTCAAAATTTTTACAAATTTTCTATTCTGCGTCATAAGTTCAACTCACCTTTCATCGCTTCATCCGTCTTTGATAATGAATTATCGCACTTTTTCCATTTTTCGAAATTTTCGATATCGAAAATTGGGCGTGGTTACAGTCCCATATCGTTCATTTTAAATAGCGATCTGAGATGAGTGCCCAGGAACCTACATACCATATTACATCAAGATACCTCAAAATTTACTCAAGTTATCGTGTTAACGGACGGACGGACGGACGAACGGACGGACGGACATAGCTCAATCAAATTTTTTTCGATACTGATGATTTTGATATATGGAAGTCTATATCTATCTCGATTCCTTTATACCTGTACAACCAACCGTTTCCAATCAAAGTTAATATACTCTTTGAGCTCTGCTCAACTGAGTATAAAAAAAATTCAGTTCGTGTAGGCATGATGCGACACATACGTACACATATAGCATTCGCAAAGCTGCTGATTGCAGAATAAAGATGTTGCAGGGACGAAAAATAGTGTGAAGCAAGCTTCACAAAACCTCTAGTAGGTCACATTCACCACTTACCACAGCAGAATTTGTTAAACTACCACTGTCTGTATTTGTTATTTAACAATTGTGTACAAATAGTTATTCAGCTAATCTGTTCAGAATTAACATTTTTACTCTCTAAAACTCCAATCAGTGCATTTTGTGTACTTAAATTATTTTAAGAATTGTTAAAGTTTTTGGGTGGTGGAAGTGACCTACTATATTTTGTGAAACTCCGCTCCTTTCCACTGAAGTACTCGCATGCAACATCTTTATTCTTCAATTAGTCTTTGGCATTCGCTTCAGCTTCGTGTGTTTCATCAGCTAATTGACAGGGCTGTTTCTGCACCGTCAGTGGCAGCGAGGGCAAGTATGTTTCATTGTTGGCCATTTTTAGGGGTAGCTTGTTGAGAAAATATAATGATGCCCTCTATTGAGGCTAAGCTGATTTTACAACAGAATACAACTTTTTGAAGGATTGGCGTGAAGGCGACATTTTCGTGTAGAAAAGAAAACACCATTATTGATACCAATATTTGCAACATCCTTCCATGACATGTAAAGCCTCCCCTTGAATTATATTAATAACGAAACGATATACATGAACTATGAACTGTTCCATCGGGTAAATATGCATCACCATATTGACTTCTCTTATAGAAGATGTAAGGGCACTTGAATTATTTGCGAATGCGATGCGCATCTTTAATAATTTGTTCGAAGCTTAAGGGTCCATTACTGATTCTTAGCATATATTTGACTTGACTTGGCGTAAACTTGGCAACTTAGGCCACGATTATACTCCACTTAGAGCATACAATCTGGCATCATAATCAGCTGTCATTTTATTGTGAAATATTTGCTACAAAAAGTAGTGGTTTTTAAACAAGTTAATTTTGAGTACTACAATTAATTTATGAGTGTAAAATTAATAAATAAAATAAATAAAAATAAATGTCAATTTGTTTGACAAAATGTCAAAATGAAATGGAAACAAACAAATGGCATCTCAAAATGTAAACGTCACTTAGAACTTACATAGAAAATCAAAATTCAACAGACTTCTAAGTCAAGTTAAGTGTTGCTAAGTTTTGAGTAATCAGTATCATGCAATGTTCATTTAACAACGAACTGTAAGTGGCAGTTCTCAAGTCAAGTCAAGTCTATGCTAAGTATGAGTATGGGCCGTTTAAGGTAGAATATCACTAGTTGCTTTAATTTTAATTATGTATATGACTTTTAAACAGCAACGGTGCTTAGACTTTTATACTTTTTATTAAACGGTTTTATTTAGTTTGACCCTGTGTAGCGACCAGAATTTTGTAATTGAAGTAACTTCGCGATAAGCTACAAGCTTGAACTTGAAATATAGTTCAGAAGCCGATGACAATGCAATAATAGAGAAAAAAAACTCCGACAGGTGTTCATGGACCCTAAATATTTCAAAAAATCTTATTGTGGTCCGATTTGGTTCATATTTGGAACACTAATAAACACATGAATAGAAAGCGACATATAAAAAAATCGCCGCCAAGTGGCGCAAGGGTTTAGATATTCAAAAAACTCGTATTTGTGGTCCGATTTGGCTCATCTTTGGAACACAATTACATACAGGAATAGAAATCGCCTTGTTAAAAAATTCCCGCTAGGTTCCTCAAGGATCGAGGTATTCAAAAAACTCGTATTTCTGGTCCGATTTGTCTCATATTTGGAACAAAGGAAGTGACATCAAAATACTTTGGAGTTCGATAAGGGACAAGCATACGTGGCGTTGAGTCGAGTAAAGTCTTTGAAGGATTATGTATTGACGAGTTAGGTTAGGTTGAACTGGCCGGTCCATCAGGACCTCACATAGACGATGAGTCCGCAGTGTTACCGGAAGTTATTTTTAGCGTCCAAACTGAAAAAAGCTATCAAAAACCAGCACCTATGTTATAAAATAATTCCGTCCTCTTGGCAAATACTAGAAGATGTCCTAGGAATTAAGCCACTTGTTGCTTTCTAGATCTGACAGCTGTATCACTCCTAATAGCTGGAGCCTTAGCCTAGCAAGCGCAGGGCACCAGCACAGAACGTGCTCGATCGTTTCCTCCTCCAACCCGAACTTCCTACATTTGCTATCACTGACCAAGCCCTATGTAAAGGCATGTGACGCCAGAAGACAGTGTACAGTCAGAATACCCGTTAGGAGTCTACAGTCTTCTCTTTTTAATCTTACTTAGTTAGTTTAAGGTCGTAAGACCTACACATAATCTTCGACACATTACAGCCTCGCGCTTGAACCCCCGCCTTTCCCGCTTGGTCGATCATGTGCACCTCTCGCCTGCGCTTAATATTGCCCAGTCTTATTGGGACGTTTGCGGAGCAAGCTTCAAAGGCATGCGCAATTTTTAGCTAGTTCATCTGTTTTTTCATCCCATCTATTCCATATGACCCAATATAGATGTATGCTTCTACCTGTCCCGATTTCCCTACAGAGACTGCTTACACTCTAACATGCATTTACAAGCTGTGCTATGCGAGATTATTGCCTTAATTGCTACTTGACTGTCAATATAAAAGTTCACACGGTTGCAGCTTAAGCTATTCTCTTCCAGGGCTTCTACTGCTTTTGTTACTGCTAATATTTCCGCTTGGAAAACGCTACAGTAATCCGGCAGCCTGTAGGATCTGCTGATTTCCGGATCAGCACAGTACCTATACCGCAAACCCTACTCCTTCCACTACTTTGGAACCATCTGTTTACACATGTATCGCCTCGTCCGCCATTTGAGCACCCTTGCGCCAACCGTCCACCTCTATGGTGGCCTTAAGATCTTCCTCGAAACGTAGATAGGAATCAGGTAGTCTGTTCTTCTTGTGATTGATGACGCTATACTACTATGGCCGTATGGTCGGCGCTCAAGCTGCCCGAGGCACCGATCCTGGTTGCAGTTTTTAAAGCTATGTTCTTTGCTATCAGGTCTGCAGGTGGAATGTGCAGAATGGCATATAATGCAGCCGTCGGAGTTGTTCTCAGGCTCCCGTAATGGTAAGCATTGATAGTCTGCATACCCCCCCTAATTTTTTGAGGTAGGTTGCTTTTTTTATGGCTTTCCACCAAACAAGAACTCCATGTTATATATAGGGCTTACAATCGCTGTAAAAGCCCAATGAGAAAGCGAGGGCGATAAGCCCCATGTACACCTCAGCATTCTTTACATGCATACAGTTGAGGCCTTTTTCACCCTCTCCTCCACGTTGAGCTTCCATGACAGCTTACTGTCTAGGATTCTTAGATATTTTTGGGCAGGTTTCTCCTGTAGGGTCACCCCTCCTAACTTAGCTCTGGTAAAATTTGGAACCTAGCACCTCTTTGTAAAAAAGACCATATCCGTCTTCTCCGCGTTGACTTTCAAACCCAGCATTAGATCCCAGGTATGAATATCCCGAAGCGCCCGATCCATCAAAGAGCTAATTTTTGGAAGGCACTTTCCACTTATGACAATTGCAATGTCATCTGCGTAAGCCGTAAGTTTTGCGGGAGGGACCGCCTCCGAATCGCCTTAGCAGTTGGTTGATGACCAGGGTCCACAGCAGAGGTGATAGCACCCCTCCCTGCGGCGTCGACCTCTCCACTGATTTCGTGGCCTCGTACAATCCCCATTGTGATGTAATCTTCTGCAATTTAACATGCAACCGATCTGTCTGGTTAAGGCTGGATGTACTTTAATATAATTGAGACCATCCATAATCACCCATTTAGAAACAATGCGGTGTCTACCGACTTGCCTTTTGGGGTACTCATGCTGTGTTGTGGGGATCAGCTTTTCATCTACGTTGGACTTTTTGTGCATATTTATCAGCATCTCAAAGGTTTTGAGGCAGAAATGATGTTAAGCTAATGGGTCTATAGTCTTTGGGACACACGTAACCGATCTTTTCCGCCTTTGGTAGGAAAATTACACGAGCAGTTCTCCAAGAGTGCGTGATCCAGTATGCACCCATCGAATATTATTTTAAGCCATTCCACGATCTCTACTTGAAACAGTAACATGACGGGAATATACCATCTGGGCCCAGCGATTTAAACTTATAAAACTTTTCACTACTCATTCGATCTTGTATCGGTCACCAAGCCCGGCACTACCCGCTCCGTGGTCGAAGTGTGAGTGCTGTCTGCTGGCTCTTCTAAACCAACTCCCGATGGGAAATCTGTATCGAGAAGTACATCCAGGGATTCCTCACTATTACGTGTCCATTCCCCGTTCTCTTTCTTTATTAGTTCTTGACTATGTCTCCCTTGCTAGGACTTTTTCAATCGTGCTGTTTCGCTGGAGCAATCTATGTCCGTACAGAAAGTTTTCCATGAGATCCTCAGTAGATCCCTGTACTCGTCCTGACACGCTTCGCTTTCCACGGTCCTTTTCTAGCTTAAACATTTCTTTTACCTGTCTTCTTAGAAGACACAGCTCATTGCTCCACCATGTCGGCTTTGCTTTTCCTCTGAATCTTCTTAGAGGGAAAGCTTTGTTATACGCGGTCATAAGCGTCCTTGTTAGGAATTCATTAGACTCCCCCAGTTCCACCACATTGGCAAACTCTTTGGGTTGTCCCAGTTTTGTTTCTACCTGTTTCTTGAATTTATTCCTGTCGTTGACCTAGGGTTTCTAAGGTTCCTCTCTTCTCTACCCTTTTTAGGAAAATGCTGAAGCTGAGAAGGATGGTCTATCAAGAACCATCCAATCATACCTTGATATATCACGATCCAAGCTCATGGTAATATCCAGAACATGCTGGAAATTGGTTTGCAGGATGTACAAAATAGAGATTCGCCTCTCTTGTTCGTATCTGCTCCTCCCCACGCATTATGGTGCGCATTTTCATCCTCGCCTATGAACAACCGCCCTTTGCGCCCATCGTCCTGTACTAGCCTATTGCACTCCATCGTGGACCCTCTCAACATGGGCATGTAGCAGGAAGCCAGGATAAATGCCTGTGTTATTATTTTGCTCAACGGACACCACTAAGAGTCCTCAGTAGTGTAATTAGGCATATATGAATGCAGCTGTTTCCTTACCATTACTACAGCTCGCTCCCGTCCTTCCGTTTTCGCGGAGTAAACGTCAAATCCGCGCGCGCTAAGTCCAGAAACCTTTCCTCCCGATGAGAGTCACGGCTCTTGGATAAGCGCCACGTCAAACGTGGAGGGGTTCGCTCGACACCACTTACTGTGTTCAAGGTTTGTCTGTAGGACTCGCAGCACCATTAGGCTGTTTGTCCCCCTCCAGCACCTTCGTCGTGATTCGTCGTCCTCTTCTTGCCCTTTTGGTTTAGAGTATTCGAGGCCCCCTTCTGCCTCTCGTAGCTTTTGTGCTGGGTGTTCCTCTGTACGATTCGCAGCATCACATTTGTCGGTTGGTCCTTTTCTAACACCTTTGTGGTGACGTCGGCTACCTCCACCTGTCTTTTTTCACTTAGGCTTTTGGGGTCCTTTTTCGACTTCGCCCACTCTGCGTGTTAGGGTTTTTATCCTCGGGACTTCTTTTCCTGAGTCGGATGTAAATTTTGCCAGTGCAAAAGACATTTTGCCAAGCTGCGTGTACAAAATATCCTCCGCTGCGTGTTTATTTGAAGATGTGTAACGGACCATCCTCGTAGGCCGAGATACAGTACGTACCTTCCAATCCTGTGTCGGTATGTTCGGATTCTGATTCTGCATTGTATCCTCCGACTTCATCACGCATGGTACCATATCTTAACTTTGGTACCGTGGGGATTTGCGACTTTATACACCACCTCAAACCGCGCGTTCGTGTCTTGCCTTTGTAGGTTGGAACCACTTCCTCCAGGCACCGCAAGCTCGCGACGTTGTCGCACGCTATCATTTTTCTGATCAACGCCCTATCTTGATGATATGTGTGATGACTAGTACCTAGGACCTGCTTAATTATTTGCTAGCTTTTAGTATTATTTTACTTAATGTAAGCATTATTTTCAATAAACCGTTTAACTTGAAACTTTTTTTAGAATTATTTTATGCTTAACAAAATACTTTGGCACGCAGATTTTACATTGTTACAAAAAGACAAAGTGAAAAATACTGGGAAGTCACATAACTTTTCGAAGATTTTTCTCGTAAATCTAGGAATGACTGCATATACTGTGACGAATATTACCATCTCTAAGCTGTTACTAAGTAAACGCACAACAACAAAACATTAAAGCAGCTACATAAAACACATTAACCATCATTTACCCATATCCATACAGGCAATGAAGAGATAATTCACACACAGATGTAGTCATCATCGAAATAGCACTCACATATACATACGCATATGGCTATGCGGGAGGCTATAAACTACAAATACACACGCATATAGCTGGTAGCCAAGTAGAAAATTCTAGAAGAAGAAACGTCTAGACATTGGGCAGAGAGTATAAAAGCAGCACAAGCTGAGTAGGCAGTAATCAGTTTGATTTAAGCACCTCTACTGATTGTGAAGTATAAGTGTTATTGTGGAGTACTTTCAAAGTAGTCTAATAAAGACCATTTTGCATTATAGAATATTGGGTTATTTATTCAACAATTTAGCGATTCGAATGTTAGCAGAAGTTTGGATTAGAGAATTTCCTTAATTCGTTACAATTGGTGTCAGAAGAGGAATTAGTGAATAATTCGAAGATTTCGAATACAACAAGGACATGGTAAGTGGAGTGAATTGAAGATCCAGCAACTGAAGAAGGAGTTGAGAGCCGTGGATTGAATACAACCGACAATAACTCGAACTTCAGACACGACTACGAGAGGCAATGGAAGCAGAAGGAATAACGTGCAAGAGTATGTCTTTCATCTTGACCGTGAAGATACAACAACAAAAATTGAAGAGTAAAACGAAACATTGCAACCAGTTACGAGCACAGACTTGAACATGATGCTGGCTGCAATATCTGCACAAACTTCGACAGTAACATATAAGATAAAAGCACAGGAGGCACGCATGTCAGAAATGTCGTCGCAAATGTCATTTCAACTGGAAAACCAGACGACAAGTATAGCAACCCATCTGGAATCACAGGAGACACGTATAACATCGAAGATTGAAGCACAAGAAACGAGTATGTCAGAAATGTCGACACAGATTACATCCAAGATGGAAGCACAGGACGCACACATTTTCAGAAATGTCGTCGCAAATGTCATATCAACTGGTAGAACAGAAGACATATATGACATCTCAGTTGGCTGAGCAGTTGAAAGCACAAGAGGCCCGCATATCCTCGCAGCTGGAGGCACAGGAAGCAAGAGTATCATGAAAACTTGAATCGCAGGATGCAAAAATCGCACAATTTTAGGCAGAAGTCGATGATTTAAAAGGTCGTATGGAGCAATTACAACTAAATCGCCCGGCTGTTCCAATGAGCAATCCGAAGATAAAAACTCCATCTTTGCACCGTTCTGTTCCTTTCCAGGTCTTTAAGCTTGAAAAGACCGCAGCAGTGAACAACTGGAATGCTGAAGATAAAGTTGCAGCTTTATTCGTAGCGCTGAAGGGGCCAGCAGCCGAAATCCTACAGACAATTTCCGAAGGAGAGCGGAAAAACTATGAAGCGATGATGGCTACTGTAGAACGACGATACGGAAGCGAACACAGGAAGCAGATATATCAAATTGGGTTGCGAGGTATGGTGTACCATTGGAGTTACATTCTGACCAAGGCAGAAATTTTGAATCAGCTGTGTTCCAAGAAATGTGTAAAACATTGGGCATTCGAAAAACACGGACAACTGCATTACATCCTCAGTCCGATGGTATGGTGGAACGATGCAATAGAACATTGGAATAGCACTTAAGAAAGTAATGGACAAGTTCCATAAAGAGTGGATACACGCATACCATTATTCTTTATTGGTTACCGATCGGCAGTGCATGATACAACTGGCCAAACTCCCGCAAAAGTAACTTTTGGCAAATGACCATCGACTGCCAGCTGATCTGAACTATGGAATAGATGCCGATGCGGAGAGAAATACAAGAAATCCACGGTGTCTTGGATGAAGAGCTGAGGGAAATACATGATCTTGTAAGACAAACGTGAACCAAGACTATGAGTGCACAAGATGAAAGCCAGATATGATAATGCAATTTAAATGAAAGGTTTTCGAAATAAATACAAGGCGCAATAACCTCCGAAGAGATTTTATTGCCGAGCTTTTCTGCAATATTCGTCGTGCTCCTTTAATTTTCCTATAAATTAGCGGGACAGGACCTACTTATTTTATGCCGACTCCGAACGGATCTTCAAGGAGATGAGTTTTGACGAGAACTTTTCATGGCAGAAAACACTCGGAGTGCTTGCCAACACTGCCGAGGGGCGACCACGATTAGAAAAATGTTGTTCCAATTGAAAAATTTGTTTCTAAAATTTTTTATGTTGCTTTGCCCGGGGCGTGAACACAGGATCTTCGATGCGGTAGGCGGAGGACGCTACCATCACACAACGGCGGCATCTGTATGCACTAAATTATAATAATACCAAACCAACCTGCTGGTTTACGGTCAGCAAAATATGGTCGCTAACCTTTCCTTATTGAAACGTATTAGTCTTCACGCGAGATGCTGAAATGTGTAAGTCTTCCAGCCGAACACTGAAAACTAAAATATATTATTCTTAAACGCGAAAACTGAAATGTGTTGGTCTTCCACGCGAAAGCTAAAATATGTTTGTCTTCCCTGAGATAAGCTGAAACGTGCTAGACTTCCTCGCGAACAACTGAAATGTGTTAAACTTCCACGCGAAACACTGAAACGGTTAGTCTACCACGCAAACCACTGAAGTGCGTTAGTCTCTTGCGAGAAGCTGAGGCGTGTTAGTCTTCCACGCGAACAGGTGAAACGTGTTAGTTTTAACATGAAAAACTGAAACGTGTTAGTCTTCCACGCGAACAACTGAAATGTGTTAATCTCCACGTGAACAACTGAAATGTGCTCGCTTACCACACCGAAGATCCTGAGCTCACATCCCGGGCAAAGCAACATTAACATTTAGAAACAAGTTTTTTCAATAAAAGTAATTTTTTCTAACTGGGGTCGCCCTCGGCGGTGCTTGGCAAGCACTCGAGTGTATTTCTGCCATAAAAAGCTTCTGAGTGAAAACAATCTACCTTGGCAGAGCCATTTGGAGTCAGGCATAAAAAGAAGTAGAGGTCCCGTCCTGCATCGTAAGAAAAATTAAAAGGATCACGATGCACAATTTCCTTCGTAACGTTATCTACAGCAGAGGGAATGGATCTTTTAAAAAAAGGAAGTGAAAGTCTTAACTGCAGTGACATAATGATATAATAATAAAAATAAAATATGTCTATGTCCGTTCTCGCTGTTGAACACAGCACTGTAGATTCAAACTTTGACATGGAATGTTTACAAAATGTCGAAAATGTATTAGGCGCACAAAGTTTCGATGTAGGTAATCATGATTCAATTACTAGAGGTTTGTTATCCAATGATGACAGAGCTTTAACACTCCCAAATTGAAAAATCTGGAGGGGTTGCTTTTACGAAGTAAGGAAAACGGTCAATAATCAGTCCCCTTCAGCGAAATTGTAGTAGAAAATTACCTTAGTAGTATATTAGTAGTGATAATAAATATCTAAATGCTACAGGTTTTGGAGGAAATAATTAAGCAAGGAGACAAATACAAGCAGGGATAGCCTAGTGTTAAGGCAACTGCAGTTTCACCGTGTGATTCGCAGTTCGAATCTCGGTGAAACCTTTGATAACATTACGAAATTGCCTGACGATGAATTTGTGGCGATTTTCGAAATAGTACCATCGCAATATGCCAGTAATGTAAACAGAAACAAATCTACATCCACACAAAATTAATAGAGGCGGAATGTCTCAGTTATGTTGTTGGTGTAGAAATAAGATAAACTGAATTAAGCAAGGAGACAAATACAAGCAGGATAGCCTAGTGGTTAAGGCAACTGCAGTTTCACCGTGTGATTCGCGGTTCGAATCTCGGTGAAACCTTGATAACATTACGAAATTGCCTGGCGATGAATTTGTGGCGACTTTCGAAATGGTACCATCGCAATATGGCAGTAAATGTTTCTTCCTTTCCTTCCAGTTTCTCTTAGAAAAACATAATTATTGAATATCCAGTTATTATAGAGCCGGTGTTGAGCTCATGTATTCTTATAATAAGTATAAATTGAACACACCATTAAACAAACAAACGGAAATAATTTATTTTCAACTAAATATTTCGTGAATTGATAAACAATTATGTTGGTTTGGTCATTCTTTCAGAATTTGTTTGAGATGCCGTACGTTAGAATTTTATTCAAAAATACACTATCTCAAAATTTTGTTTCAAAAACTCGCTATATGAGCATAAGTTCAATTCATTTTGACATAAGAGGGAGTTAATGAAAATTAATTTAATTCTACTATGGGCGTTTTTGTAACAAATCCTGAATGGGAAATTTTTGAGAAAATATGTGGAGATAGGACGATTTTAACAGGCAGCCGACATGGGGTGATACTCTACTCAGCAGCCGCAATGAACTGACAAAAAAAGGGTTATGGTCTTAGAACTGTCACAGAAGAGTTAACCTTTTTGTGCGGTCTTGCGGGAGTATTCACCTTTTTATTCTGAAATCTCTTTTCCGTTTAAGTACATTCATGAAGTGTTCCGGATAAACAGTTAATTTAGAATATTCAGAAACACCTTCGTTTTATACTACCATCTCGAGGTCCGAATATATCAAATAAGTATATACATAATATTCCAAATATGACCGATTCCCAAAATTCTTAAATGGAGATGAATGTTCCGAACATACGGAATGAATAAGTTAACATGCTCAATGAGTACATTTCGTTATGGGCTCTCCATTATTTACTAATGACATTTTTGCGTGAATCGATTTACTAGTCTAGTTTTTGACGCTGAACGATGAATTTTGAATGGTTTATGTTTCGTATGTTTATAGGTATACGAAAGTGCACGATTCCTTGGTTCCGTACTTTTCATAAAACCTATATTCAGTCACACTAATAGATCATGGCATAGTTAATGAATTCATCATAAAAATGTTCTAAGGAATTATGAGTTGCTTGCTGACCCTTGGGTAAGTCTGTCACCGTCCACGTACTCTTCGCAATCCGTGCCTCATATTCTTCGTCATGGCTCTCTCCAAAAGGATAAGTGCTTACGGCTAGTTGCTTCCTTAAGTGGCAGCGGAATCTCCTCAGCTTACAGTACACTGAATGTATGCTATTTTAACTTTCTTCGGACGTCCCCTAAACCTGTCCGAATCAGTCTCGGTCTGCCTGGCCCGATTTTTACATCTTTTGTATGCTCCAAATCTGGTTCCTCTACATCGCGAATTCATCGCTTTCCATATCGTCTCCACTACTCGTTACTTCAGGCTGGATAGCGTCAACTTTACATGGAGACTGCTTGACTATATTATGACTTGATACATTATCTGGGGAACTTCTGAATGGTAGATCAAACAATATTTGGTCAGCCACTCCGAACAAAATATTAAGGTTCATCAAACAATTTCACGTTTTTTCCACAATATGATGTTTTTCTTATTGTAAATTCGGTATGCTTTTTGACACTAATGAGTATCCTACCAGGCGATACTCCTTCCCTTTCGGCTGAAATTTGTTATGCAGTGTCTAATCTAACCTACAGCTACGCATATTCTTTACATTGGTTTCTTCCGCTCCACGCCTAAAATGGAGTCATATCAGTTTAGCGCTGAAGTTGGCGATCTGTTCGGTATATAACGCGCTGTCTGTACTGCCTCAGCCCAAAGCCTACAACATTCTTAATTCTATAAATTTTTCGAAAACTTCATCCTTTGACTTCAGAAAGTATGTAAATATGCGGCTAGATACGTCATCAATGAAAGTTAAAAAATAAACTGCCCCACCCAAAGAACGCTTCTCAAATGGGCCACATACATCAGTATGTACTAACAGAGCAATACATTTGAAGCTTTTCTGACGCAGCTGGAAATGGCTGTGTATGTAATTAACTTCATGTACATTCTGCACTGCGAATTGTCAGAAAAATCGACATTTTTATGTCGAGCACCATCTTATTTTTTATAAGATATTCAAACTACCATAATTTAAATGGACATACCTGTAATTCCATACTACTCCACTGCGCAGCGTTGTTCCATAGCATATATTATTTTTGCTTTCAAAGATAAAAATCCTTCCTATTCTTTTAGCTTTCGAATTTCTTCGCTTCGCTGGCTTATAATCCTACTAAAGTAGTCAGCAAACATTCTAGTTCTAGTAGAATTTTGTTGAGTTATTCATACTAGTCAGTTTTTGAATAGTTCATAGCCTAGAATTTTTTGTGGTTATTCATACTACTAGATTTTGAATATTTCATTGGCAAGATTTTGTCTGTCGGGACTCTGTGAAACGCAAGAACGCTTTCTGCCGGTAATTTGCAATACTAGACGTCGTACAAATCAGTGGGCACATGAACACAAACATGATCAGAGAATACTTCTCCGTTACTTCTGCAGATTAATGAAGGCATTAAAAAGGCCAAACCTTCTAAATCAATAAGCCCAGACGGAATAGATATGCTTATGCTAGAACACCTTGAGCATAACGTCATCAGCTACCTGACGCATGTTTTCTACTTATCGTTTTGCCTTTTCCTTTGCAGAATAATGAAAATTGAACGGATAATCAAACCTACCAAAACCTTAAACCCAAGCTAGCGATGAGTTGTTATCATTCCCTTAGTCAGTAGCGAAGACGTTGGAAACCGTTCTGCTTCCTTAATTTTAAACGCAAGTCTTCGGTTAGCCAGCCACCAGAATGGCTTTCGTAAAATGCATATCGCTACAACCTCGCTTAACGCCATTACACCCTAGCAAATTGCGGACAGAACCAGCCAAAACTCCATCAAAGGACGGTACTCGCGGCATTGACCAGTCGAAACCTTTGACCAGTCAACCATCGTGCAATACTCCCAGACATAGAAGGCTTCTTGTCTAAAAAGATTGACCGCAATTATCTGAGTGGTCGGCAAGTGTCGGTTCATTTCAGAGCGAACCTAGAAACCTAGGGACATTAAACAAGGTGTGGTGCAGGGTGGTAGCCTATCCCCGATTCTATTTAATTTATACATATCAAAGCTGCCTTCACTACTAGGACGAGATACCAGCATATCCTATGCCAACGACTGCACGATAATGGCAACTGGCCGTGGCCCCTCAATGGACGATTCGATTCCAAAATTAATAGTTATCTTCCCAGTTTTTCTGTATTTTCACGTCGTGCTCCTCTGCAACTATTGCCCGACCAAGTCCACTGCTACTCTGTTTAAGGCATTTAAGAACAGATGACATAAATATTGGACATTCACGTCGATTGCGTTACTCTTCCGACTGTCAGTCACCCAAAGATTTTAGGTGTCACGTTCGATAACACTCTCATCATCAGGCGCATGCCTCCGAAATAAAGTACAAAGCCCACAACAAATCTTCAAGCCGCTTGTCCAGCAGCACAAATTACAAAGCAATTGGACGACTGCTCTTGTGATACTGAAATTGTAAATGAAACGATTTGTTGCGCCTGCGTCCTGAATGCTAACGCTGAGCCACCTACAACATTCGACGTTTTTCTTTTCTCCACGCTTGGCTTTGTATAAGCATGAAACGCCTGTTTTGTATTAGTTAAGATTCCGCCCCTCTGCACTACCCTTCTCTAGTTACTTTATTTTATGACTTCTAGGCAAGGCAAGCTTTCGTGTGTTTCCATAGCTAGTCGTAATTTTCATAGTACTTCGACAGACTAGAAAGCAATATGATTACTGCAAGCTCCTCGTCAAGCTTAATGTCCACCTCCAAGAGCTTTTCTATGACTGAAAAAAATGTATTATGTAGTTACACATACCGTTCAACATCTATCATCCGCAAACCGAGCAGCTGCTTATTTAGGATACCTTCCTTGCTGGTTAGGTGGGTTGATGAAAATCTTTGAGCTTCCGTCTAGCATCCGCTGTATTCGTGGAATTCATCAAATAGCATAGTTTATGAGGTCTTCACGGCTCAGCGCAAGCTTATTGATCCACTGCATCCCAAGAAGCCGTTTCTGTATCTAACCGTTGTTTCTTCCATCACCTTTCATGTCTCTGCGCGCACCAGCACACTCATCCAATTTCTCTATTTGATACATGGAACTCTTCACGACCGTATGCAAATGTATTTGTTACTCGTTAACGATTAATACAGTTTTAAAACCGCAGAATCGGAACTACTGTTTTTCTAAATAAATCATAGTCAAATTTTTAAACAAAATTCTTTGTAAAAGAAACTTATCTGTTTTGTGCACAGACGTTTGTATATCTATATGTTTTTTGTTTTCATTTTCAACTTTATTTCATATAATTTTAAGTTTTCTAGAAAATATACTTATGTTTCAATCTCTTGTATTTTTATGCATCGAATATTTTTATTATTTCATTTATATTAAGTCGGTTGAAGGTTTGTATTCAATACAAATCTTGCAATCGATTTTTAAGATAACTTCTCATTGAGCTGCAAACGTGAAACTTCACAGATACGTTAAGGCACAGAGAATTTGCAATAAGAGAGAGAAAAAAATCCGTTAGCGATCCGGCACACGGATTGAAACAATTGCATACAATTTGGAAATTTGAATTTGAGATCGAATTTTCAAGTAGCTTCTCATTGAGCTAGAAAACTTGACAGATAGGTTAAGATACCGTTACAAAGTAGCAAAAGGCAACAAATTCCGTTAGGTGGCGCACGGGTCGAAATAATTGTATGAGAATTTTGAAATTGAAATTTTGAGATCGGTTTTTAAGTAATTTCTCGGTGAGCTAGAGATTGACCTGGTAGCAAAGAACATAGCGTTAACAACTGCAACTATAGGCTCGGTGCCTCGGGGACAGCTTGAGCGCCGACCATACGGGCCATAGTAGTACCGACTACCTGATTCCCTATCTGCGCTTCGAGGAAGATCTTAAGGCCACAATAGAGGTGAACGGTTGTGCAAGGGTGCTCAAATGGCGGACAAGGCGATACATGTGTACACAGATGGTTCCAAAGTAGTCGAAGGAGTATACTCTGCTGATCCGGAAGCAAACAGATCCTACAGGCTGTCGGATTACTGTAGCGTTTCCAAGCGGAAACAACAAAGCAGTAGAAACACTGGAAGAGAATAACTTAAGCTGCAACCGTGTTAGCTTTTATATTGACAGTCAAGCAGCAATTAAGGTGAGGCAATAATCTCGCATAGCACCGTATCTAAATGCGTGTTAGAGTGTAAGCAGTCTCTGGAAAGAATCGGGACAGAGAGAAGAATACATCTATATTGGGTCCCAGGGCATATGGGAATAGATGGGAATGAAAAAGCAGGTGAACTACCATCCGTTGCAGCTTGCTCCGTAGACCTCCCAATTAGACTGGGTGAGATTAAGCGATGGCGAGAGGCGCACATGATCCACCAAGCGGGAAAGGCGTGGGTTCAAGCGCGGGGTTTGTAAAGTGTCGAAGGTCTTACAACCTTAGACTTAGAAGCAATCTATCATAAAAAGAGAATTCTGTAGACTCATGACGGGTATTCTGAGGGGGACACTCCTTCTGGCGTCACATGCCTTAAATTAGGCTTGGTCAGTGATAGCAGATGTAGGAAGTGCGGGTTTGTATATCTATATGTTTTTGTTTTCACTGTTCATCTTTATTTCATATATATTTAAATTTTTTAGAAAATATACTTATGTTTCAATTCTTTTTTCCTTTATAATAAGTCGGTTGAATGTTTGTCCGCATATTCATTACAAATTTTGCAATCGGTTGACGGACTTAGTCCGAAAATAGGATCATGTTCATCTTCAATAAAGGGTACTTCGGGACTAGATTATTATTTGATAAACTTTTCTTTGCGGGAAGTGGACCATGGGACGGCCTATTCCAAAAAATCTTATTTATACAGAGGTACTTCTTTGGCAAAGATAATATTTGAGAAACTTTTCTTTCCGGAAAGTGGGCCAGGGGCTGACCCATTCCTTATAAAACATTTTTATAGTGCGATTTGCTTGGAATTTGGCTTGGGGGTACTTCCTTCCTTTCGGAAAATGGACCAGGGTCTAATATATTGTCATAAATCGTTGTGCGAACCTGGGGAGAAGATTCTTTCCGTGAAGTGGACCAGGGACCGATCCATTCGATCGAATTCTATTCACGGTTCGATTTGCCTAAAATTTGATATATAGATTGCCCTTTGCTAGATTAGTATTTACGATACTTTTTTCGTGGAGGTGGAACAGGGACCGGTCTAATCCAACAAATCTTTTTACCAGAAACTACTTTCAAGTTGTCCGGTTTTATTCTATTCTCAACTGAATATATTACGGTTGGCAATGCTTTGCGTGTTTTTTCCCTCAAGTTTGTATTTAAAAATGCTATAAAAGTTCTATCTAAATTTTAATCTGAGAATACTTCAGTTAACTTTATTTTGTCGATAAAGATTCTAATGCCAGCGGATCGCCGCTGTAGTTTTCTCTAATAGTTGAGGCGCAACTGGTAATGAACGATTTTTTTCTGTTCTGAGGGTGCGATGATGAAATATTGTTATTCGATTGTAAATCTGAAGGATTATTTGTTGAAGGCAAATTAGAAGAATTTGAAGTAGAATGGGAATTGGAAAAGTCAGGTTCTGACTGAAAATTGGAAGTGCTAGTTAGTAAGTTGTCTGAATTATTAGACGAATTCGCTGAAGGCTGAGTGTTTATAATATTAGTTACGGACTGAAAATTTGAATTGTTAGTTTTCTGTGATATCTGAGTCATTAATCCTAAAAAATCTTCTTGAGGAGCTAGTGAACAGCTTCATTAGAGCTTGCTTTATCGCTGGAATTGCCCTCAGAATCGCAAATGTGTTTGAAACAGGGTAATTTTATGAAAATCATTTTTTTAAAAGAAAAATATTTGTAAATCAGGTAAATGTTTTGTAAATCAGAGTATTATTTAAAAATCCGGTTAATATTTGTCGCGTTTGGTATAAATTTTATAAAATGGTAAGTCTGGTTAAGATAATTATATATTGTATTTGAAAACAAGGGAACATCCGGTCTCCGGTTTATCTCTAAATTATAGGCTACCGGACTTTACTAGGACTTACCGACTGTCCCCCACTAGGTTAGCCCCGCTAGCTAACCAACAGACAGGCTGTCCTAAAAAGGACATTTCGTCGGTGGTTTATCGCCCCCAGAATGGGCTTTACAAAAGGAAATAGGCAACCGTGTTCCGGTTTTTTAAATCGAAATTTATTTAGTGAAACCCGAAACAGGCTGCTATAATTTTTTTCCAGACTATTGGAAAAAATGTAAAAAACCGCACTTGTTTTCACAAGCATAACCAGAATTTTAATTTATTTTTTCGAATATACGGCGACGTTTACGACCACACCGCTCTATTCCGAAAGTATGAACAACGTATTTTGTATCGCGGACGCACCGCTTCTTATCTTATATTATATTGCGGGCGCACCGCTATTAATAAAATTTCCAAACTGTTTGTATAATTTCTACAGCAAACGAAACTCTTTGTTTAAAAAATTGAAATCAATGAAAATATTTTAATTTTTTCATATTAAATTCATGTGTTATATATAAAGGCAAAAATTTCATTTTATGGCATATATGACTATGCAAGACTAGGACTATGCAAACGAACTTTCATATTTGGCACCATGTCAATGCAAAACAAATGTAAAAATTAGTTAATCGGGGATTGCCTGTATTGCTTTAAATGTATGAAAAACATTTATTTCAAGCATTTTTTATTTTATAATTTATTTAATAATTTGGGAAAAATTTAAACAACGTCCGTCCTGATGTCACGTTGTTTAAATTTTTCCCAAATTATTAAATAAAAAATCTAAAAATGTTATCAAATTAAGAAAAAATTGCTCACAATTCATAGGTTGTAATCGTTTTTTTTTCACCATCAAATGCACAAAACACTGCCTTAATGTATAAAAAAACAAAAATTTTTTTTTGTATTGAGGGTACATGTTTCTACGTATTTAAACTGTGAATGTTACTTGTAAATGTTTACAAAAAAATACTATGCATAGTTTGAAATCATTGAAAAAATATTTGGAAAATGTATATTTTAGAGAAAAATAATGTTTTTTTTTATCTTTATAAACTTATTATTTTTGAGAACCGCAATCGGTCGATTTTCAGCATGTCTTTTTCTAGTCACATTGACTTCGTTGTTTCAAAATTTGTTGCAATGGTTCAGTAGACGTAACAGTGACTTTAAGGACCCTATGACGTTGAAGGCACTTTATATATCCTGGTCAGAAGTCGTCTTGAATATTGCACAATAATATGGAATCCTTTCTATGAATATAAAAAATAAAATAAATAAAAGAGTTCAAAATTTTTTTACAAAATTGCTTTACGTATCCTTCACTGGCCAGACGGCCTCCCATCATGTACCAGCAGGTGCAAATTGCTTGGTCTTCATGCACGCTTATTATAGCGTTAGCACGAATTGCTCGATTTATCTAATTTGTTCATTCCATATATTCAATGCTTGATCTTCAGCATAATAGATTATTTATCGAAATAGTCATAAAACGAATTATGCTATGAATGAACCTATAACTAGGACTATACGTCTAGCAAATCGATTCAGTAGTGTTATTAAATTTTAATAATAGCTTATATAAGTTTAAGCTTGAATTGTTTTTATATTTTTAACTAGTCTGTAGAAAGCATGTAGTTATCGACATGTAAGAATTGAGGTAGATTATAGTCAGCGCAAAGCATTTATCAAACACAAAAGTATGTATGTCTCAATTGTGTGAATCCAATTTCAAGGGGTTGTACCGGGAACGTACCTCATCTATATGCGGCAAAGACCATCAACATCGCGAAGCCTTCTTGTCTTTATCGTTAATACAACAACAACAACAAAAGCATGCACTTTTAGACTGAATGAATTAAATAAGTAATAAAATGCGCGCAGAAGAAATGACTAGTAATTCATATTGATATTATTGACTAGTTGACTTAGCACATTTTTTGAACAGTTGACGACTTAGCGCATTTACACATCATTGCAAACAGCACGTAAAAATTAAAAATTAAAATATTTTTTTTCTTTGTGATCGATGTATTTTGAATTCAGTTTAAACTGCATTAAAATACAATTTTTCAAAAAAAGTGACTTAGCACATTTTCACATTAAGCTAACGATATGCCTTTGTATGGCGCTTACATTAAAAATAAGATATATAAATTGAAAATAAAGTACATACATTGCTGATTTGATGATTTTTTTTGCTGATTTTTTTGTTTTTTTTCTTTTTGTAGAAAATTTTTTGAATTCTATGTATGTGTTTCGTAGATTTGTTTTAAAATGTAAATGTTTCTCGTTGCAATTAATTCAGTTTCTTCGCTTTGTTCATATAACTCTGATGTGGTGGTTGTGTAATTATACTCAGTTGAGCAGAGCTCACAGAGTATATTAAGTTTGATTGGATAACGGTTGGTTGTACATATATAAAGGAATCGAGATAGATATAGACTTCCATATATCAAATAATCAGGATCCAAAAAAAATTTGATTGAGCCATGTCCGTCCGTCCGTCCGTCCGTCCGTTAACACGATAACTTGAGTAAATTTTGAGGTATCTTGATGAAATTTGGTATGTAGATTCCTGAGCACTCATCTCAGATCGCTATTTAAAATGAACGATATCGGACTATAACCACGCCCTTTTTCGATATCGAAAATTTCGAAAACCGAAAAAATGCGATAATTCATTGCCAAAGGCGGTTTAAAGCGATGAAACTTGGTAGATGGGTGACGTTATGACGCAGAATAGAAAATTAGTAGATTTTGGACAATGGGCGTGGCACCGCCCACTTTTACAAGAAGGTAATTTAAAAGTTTTGCAGCTGTAATTTGGCAGTCGTTGAAGATATCATGATGAAATTTGGCGGAACGTTACTACTATTACTATATATGTGCTGAATAAAAATTAGCAAATTGGATGAAGAACACGCCCACTTTTTAAAAAATTTTTTTAAATTCAAATTTTAACAAAAATTATATCTTTACTGTATATAGTAAATTAAGTCAAATTCAACTCCAGTAATGATATAGATGCAACAAAATACAAAAATAAAGAAAAATTTCAAAATAGGCGTGGCTCCGCCCATTTTCATTTAGTTCCAGATACTTTTAATGCCATAAGTCGAACAAAAATTTTACCAATCCTTTTGAATTTGGTAGGAGCATAGATTCTATGACGTTAACTGTTCTCTGTGAAATGGGCGAAATCGGTGGAAGCCACGCCCAGTTTTTATACACAGTCCACCGTCTGTCCTTCCGCTCGGCCGTTAACACAATAACTTGAGCAAAAACCGATATATCTTTACTAAACTTTAGCCACGTACTTATCTGAACTCACTTTATCTTGGTATAAAAATGCCGAAATCCGACCATAACCACGCCCACTTTATCGATATCGAAAATTACGAAAAATTAAAAAATGCCATAACTCTATACCAAATACGAAAAAAGGGATGAAACATTGTAACTGGATTGGTTTATTGACGAAAATATAACTTTGGAAAAACTTTGTAAAATGGGTGTGACACCTACCATATTAAGTAGAAGAAATGAAAGTTCTACAAGGCGAAATCAACAGCCCTTGGAATCTTGGCAGGAATACTGTTAGTGTTATTGAATATATAAATAAATTAGCAGTACCCGACAGATGATTTTCTGATCACCTGATCCACATTTGGTCGATATCGCGAGAACGCCTTCACTAAACATCTAAGGCCACTCGCTTTTAAAACCCTCATTAATACCTTTAATTTGATATCCATATCGTACAAACACATTCTAGAATCAACCTGGCCCACCCTAATGGCGATATCTCGAAAGGCGTCCACCTATAGACCTAATGCCCACTCCCTCTTAAAATGCTCAGTAACACCTTTCGTTTGATACCCATATCGTAAAAACATTCTACAGTCACCCTGGCCCACCCTATGGCGATATCTCGAAAAGGCGTCCACCTATAGACCTAATGCTCCACTCCCTCTTAAAATGCTCAGTAACACCTTTCCTTTGATACCCATATCGTACAAACATTCTAGAGTCACCCCTGGCCCACCCTAATGGCGATATCTCGAAAAGGCGTCCACCTATAGACTAATGCCCACTCCCTTAAAATGCTCAGTAACACCTTTCGTTTGATACCCATATCGTACAAACATTCTAGAGTCACCCCTGCCCACCCTAATGGCGATATCTCGAAAAGGCGTCCACCTATAGACCTAATGCCCACTCCCTCTTAAATGCTCAGTAACACCTTTCGTTTGATACCCATATCGTACAAAACATTCTAGAGTCACCCCTGGTCCACCTTATGGCGATATCTCGAAAAGGCGTCCACCTATAGACTAGTGCCCACTCCCTCTTAAAATGCTCAGTAACCACCTTTCATTTGATACCCTATCGTACAAACATTCTAGAGTCACCCCTGGTCCACCTTTATGGCGATATCTCGAAAGGCGTCCACCTATGGACCTAGGCTCACTCCCTCTTTCAAAATACTCATTAACACCTTTCGTTTGATACCCATATCGTACAAACAATTCTAGAGTCACCCTGTCCACCTTTATGGCGATATCTCGAAAAGGCGTCACCTATAGAACAGGAGCTCCCTTTTAAAATACTCATTATCACCTTTCATTTGATACCCATATCGTACAAACACATTCTAGAGTCAGCCCTGGTCCACCTTTATGGCGATATCCCTAAATGGCGTCCATCCATAGAACTATGGCCTACTCTCTCTTAAAATACTCTTTAATACCTTCCATTTGATACACATGTCATACAACCACATTCCAGGGTTACCCTATAGGTTTCATTTTCCTAACATGGTGATTTTCCTTATTTTGTCTCCATAGCTCTCAACTGAGTATGTAATGTTCGGTTACACCCGAACTTAGCCTTCCTACTTGTTTGAAACTGTTTTTGAAAAGTTTCGGATTTCTTAGTTTGTAACTTTTTTTAGTTGATTTGTATGAAAGTTAAAGTTTCATGTATTATCGAATGTTGTTAGATTTGATTTTTAGTAACTTAGTAACAATTTTTTTTATTTTTGGTAGAAATTTTTAGTTTTGTACATATGTAGAAAAGTTAAAGTTGATATATGTAGCTTTGTGTAAAAAATTTGAATTTCGTCTCCAATTTTATTTGATTTTCGTGTATGTAGTTTTTTGTATAAAATTAATGTGTTTGTTCGTTTAATTTCTCCACATTTTATTTTTCTTTGTAATTTTTCACGTTTTGATTTTTTTGTATATTTCCAGTTTTTTTAATTTTTTTGAAGTATATTTTCGTAGTCTATAATTCAGATTCACCATATGTCTTTGTTGATTTAAGCATATTTTGTGTAATTGTTGGTTTAAATTTTTTTTTGAAAATTTTTCATACAGCTTTGATTGATTGTGCAATTTTTAGGTTTTGTATTTTTTGGAGATTTTCTTTTCAACACATGAGTTTGCTAACTGTATTTATGTGCAATGTTGCGCCATATTTCGAGCTCTAAAACAACACCAAAATTTCCAATTTTTTCCTTTGCGAAATTTTTTCATCGGTGTCGCAACTTTACGAATTGAGACGTCATTTCCCCATATAACGCAGCAAGCTATCACCACCTTCACTTTTATTGCGGTGAAAAACGCATCACTCCAACAATGTTGATATTCAAAAGTCAAGCCATATGGGACTGTACTTCGTTAGGCACAATAATTTCACTGTCTGCCTTCTGATATCCCGTTCGTGGAATTTTGCACCGTTATTAACATCTAGTTTTTAGCGACAAGAGAGTAGAAATTACGATATATAAGTTATCTCACACTGTAATCTCAATACTACTCATGGCGCGACCTTTACATCACGTTGCAGGTATGTGATCATATTGTTCCACTTACTACTTCGCTGACGCAGCACACGCGCACACAGCGATCAGGTCAGGTACCGAAATTATTGAAATCATGTGGAATTGCAATATGACGCTAATCTGACTAGCACGCGCAAGCTATGTTGTCGACTTGCGAAATGGTGGGAACTGACAACGGCAGTCATAAATAGTTAGCGAGTAATAAGTTAGCTAATAAGTTATTGGATGTTTAGCTCACAGTTAATTTTCTGCGACGTGCAAGTGGCACGTAATAATTGTGATTATTGAAATGGAAGTTGTTCGTGTTTTACTTTAAAACTAGTATCGGCGAACAGTCGGGTTCGCGCACCTTAATTTTTTATATCTCTCAGTGATCGAGAGAAAGACAAGAAAACAAAAGGAGACAAGGCATTAGCAACTTACGAGCTCTACTGATGTGGTTGTAAGTAAACCAATCGTAGAGCCATTGTATATCATTCATTCCATGCAATGAATCCAGAAAAGATGAAAACCTCCTAACTGGTAAATGAATGACGCCGTTAACGCCATCTTGCCCCACTTAGAAGGGTCGAAGAGCATAGATGTGTTCAGTAGAGGCCTCAATGGTGACTCTCCCACTCGGCTACTAGTGCAAAACCAAATCGCGCCAGCTACTCGGCATCGCTCACGTTCATGAGCGTCGAACTCGCAGGGTAAGCCCGATATCGGCCGTCCCGCCCAATATGTATTTCAATAACAACTCCCATCGATAGCATAGGTTAGGGCAGCTTCCCAATCACCTAGTTTTTTGCGTATTTGTTTTGCGTATTTTGTTCAAATACTTTTTCTCAGTTATACACCAAGGCCGGGCAGACCAACTGCAACTACCCTAACTCCGGTCAAACGAGAAATAGCATCAGACTACGCAAAATTGGGGTAGAGTTCCCTTCAGGATTTTAAGAACAAACCCTAGTCCTTCCCGCCAAACCAGAATATCTAAAATACGGCCAAATACAGAACTTTAACAATTTAAAAAGGGCACACGTTCGGAAGGTTTTTAGCCAATCAGGCAGGGGGCCAAGCAAACACAGAAGTTGTTTCACTTAAACCAGTGGATGAGGAAGCAGAGAAGACACTACATCGGAACACGGTGAGGAGCAAGGCGATGGCGATCAACTAAGTTTAGGCAGGGCCTCGTGTCCGCGTACCATACTAGAGGTGCCACGTCCACATCAGGGAACTCTAGAATTCTTGGTATACATGGGGCGATAACAAGAATTACATTAGCGAATGAGTTTTCACAAAATTCCACACGGTGGAAAAAACATTCACAATCATTTCGGCGGGGGAATATTAAAATACATAGAAAAGTTCGTGGACATTTTTTACGTTTGTGGGAAAGGACATCCCCACTACATCTTAACCTTCCGGGGCTAAGGTCCTTTGATGGAATCCTTGGAGACGATACGCTGACAGAAGTCAGAGCAGTTCTTGAGGGGGAATTGAACATATTGATATTAAAACCAACACAGTAATACTCTTAAGCGCAAAAACGGCACATGTTAATAGTATCTACACGGACCTTCCTATCGATCCTAACATTTTCAGAGCCTACAATAGAGGAACTCCGTAGAATACTTAGAAAGCACGAAGAGATGTTTGGCCAAGTTAATAGGAGCATAAGAGGGCTCACCGCAATGCCTTTGAAAATAGCAGATTTTAGAGCGAGTATTATTTCCGAAAATGCGTGCTCAAATAGGAAATATGTACTGGCAATTGTGACACATGCAAGTTAGTAATAGTACAGATAGGCACCCTACATAAACACGAGTTAACGGCTACACAATCCCAAGCACTCTTGACAAAAGCAGGAATACTAATAGATACACTTACATACACTATTAAAACAGAAACAGATGGCTCAGTTGAAAGACATAATAGAGAAGGACCATACAGAAGCGTTATAAAGCATAATGATGTTATATACGTTAAGGATAAGCACATAAGAAACACAAAAACAAACAAATTATCAAAAGGAGGAACACACACTTAGTGTGGAAAAAAATTATAATGCACATATAAATAATATAAAAGACGGGGACAAAACTATCCCCACATAATAAAACAAACACACATACAAAAAACATAAAAAGAAATTATACAGATCTGGCACCAAGAGGAGTTTAGCTAACAAGAGCGGGCTTGATAAGTGGACAAATCGGGCCTTAGTAGGCGCGTCCAGTGACCATCGATTTGACAACTGCGACACTACTTCCAACGGATTCTTGCGAATCTCCCCATAGCTGG
>JARSSU010006284.1:0-43968 GCA_029619165.1 Eurosta solidaginis
CAATATGTATGCGTGTAAATGTAATTGTCCACTTGCACATTAACTTTATTAACAACATTTTTTAAACGTCTCTTTGTTTACTGATCAGCGGCGCTATTGAATACTTCGTTTAATTTTTCTATTGTTGTTTACAATTTGTTTTTTTTTCTTTTAATTTGTTGTGATTAAGATCAGTTTTGTTGTATTTTTGTGGCATTCCATAGAGTATAGAGTTTGCCTTTAGCATACATAAGATTAAATACTTTGTTTGCTTGCCAATTTATTACATATTCACACGCTTATCGTGAAAGTCAAAATTTTAAGTCCTTTTTTTGTAATATTTTTTCATCTTAAATTAAATTCTGAATTTACAGTAATATATTATATAAGTATGTACTAGCAGACCCGACAGACGTTGTTCTGCTCTATTTTGGTCTAGCTGCATAACTTTTAAGAAGTGTTTACTTCTAACTCTTCCTTCCCCTCTCAACCCTTTTCTTTATCTTTTCATTCACTCTTTCTCCCTCTACGTCTTTTCCATCCCTTCTTTTCTCTGTAGCTCCCTCTCCTTCTCCCACCATCCCTCCACCGCTCTATCTATACCTATATATCTATCTTCATCTAACCCTATTTCTTTCTCAGTCTTTTTCTCCTTCTCTTGTTCTTTTTATCCTTCCATAGCTCTTATTCCTAGTCCCAGCCCCAGTCCCAGTTCCACTCCCATAAGGTTGTACATATGTATTTTTAAATGCTGTTTCATAAAAAATAAAACCACAAAATTTTATAAAGAAAAAAAATTAAGGGCCACCCTTTGGGTTTTGAAAAATAGATATAGTCAGATTTTCAGACCAATTTAATATGCTCACGAAATTTCATGAGTATAGGTCAAGCCGTTTCGAAGGTGTTCAACCACAATAATTTGACACGAGAATTTTAGTTATATATAACAAAGCCGCGACTTGGTTTTTTAGATTCAGTAAAAAGTGATATGATTTTAGTAGTATCATCTAAGGATACAACCCGGGCATTGTGATATCTGACTATAATATTTGCTTTTATAGCTGGCCTTAGTTTCAAAGCTTATTAACTAAAAAACATATTGCATTTATTTTCGCTATTTCAGAAAGAATGCCAATTTCACACAGAGGCTTAATGAAATAATTAGTAAAGTTTTCTACATTAAAGCCCTAATTGAACTCAATCTTCCATACAAAATACAAATTCTTAATTATCGCATTATTGCTTTATTAAATGCCTAATACTATGTTCAAACAGAAAAATGAGGCTACCTCGATTTAAATTGAGTGGTGTATATACGACTCAATTTAGCTTACACAACAGTAATTTGACAGCCGTTTGGCTCATCTCTACAGCAACAACATACCTCTCTTCAGATTGTCAAAATGTGCATATTGGTATCAGGCGAATGGAATGCAATGAAAACATAAAACTTTGAAATTTGTGTGTGTTGTAAGAAAATGTGTTCAATGTTTGGGTTTCATTTTCAGTTTGCCATCTTCTTTTGACAATCCCTACTCCAATGAAATGAAAAAAATAAAATCAGCTGCTGAGATGAGCCATGCGTAAAACTGACGTTTAAATCTACTAAATAAACAGACTTTACAAGGTTGCATTTGCAGGTTGAAACAATTTATTACGGAATTTTTTTTAATTTACAATTTATTATTACAATTTAATATATTATAAATTGCGTAATAAATTGCCCAAATGGTATAAATTGCCAATTTGGTGTGTTTGTACATAGTATAATCGAGTGAAAAATCCAGTCGGTTTTGCTTGGTGCTTCGAATTTTATTGTCAATGTAACAAATAACAATCAAAAATAAATTATTTTCAATAATTTACGAAAAATAGAAAAAAACACGAAAAAATTTAAATTAAATTTTCCTGCATTTGCTGCAAAAGTTAATATGGCCTTTTCGAAATAGGCACATATTTGGTTAGGTGCTACATCTATAGTTAGTTGTGCATGTATTTTATTTTGACTGTATTTATAGTTAAGAAGGAAACGGCTGTTTGCTTAATGAATCAAGTGGCCCTGTATGAAAAGGGAAACTTAATTATTTCATTAAATAGAATTGTGATTCGATTAAATTTCTGTGTGAAAACGGTATAATACTGTTTTCACACAGAAACTTAATGATCTCATTTCACCTTCTAATGAAATCGTAAATTTTTTGCTTTCACACAGAAGTAACTGCTCGATTAGTATGAAGGATGAAATGTCAATTGAATAAAATGACAATGCTATATGACAGACAATCATGGCGGAACGATACAAGGTGACAGCATGGTGACATACGTACAAACAAAAAAAATTCCATGTACTTGTAAATTCGATGGACAAATGTCAAAATCGAACTGCGCCGGTAGTTGATGTATCAAATCAAATAAAAAAGGTTATAATCAGCTGTTCGATGCGGCCACCTTGTATCGTTCCGCCATGCAGACAATGACAATGACATTTACTTTGACAAATGACATTTTTAAGCACTGAACACACCAAAAACTAAGGAGCGGAACGCGGCCAACAGAGTTGCATTGTGCTTTTGACTTCATTAGGCATTCGATTAGTTACTAATGAAATAATTATAGATTCGAATTTTGTAGGGAAGATTGAGCTCAATAAGTGTCTTAATGTAGAAAACTGCCTTTATTATTCAATAAGCCGTCTGTGTGAAAATAGTATAAGACTGAAGAAGCAATAAGAAAATATTCCATTGTCTGCGGGCGGGTGTGGCGTATGAGTGATATTTACAGCAGCGACGAAAATAGCAGTGACAAATGTTATCAAATTTCGTCAATTGAATTCTCCCTTTTTTGTTTTCGACATTTTAAGAAAAAAACGTCTGTAAATTTTGTAACTGAAATTGAAATTTCGAAAAAAATTTACGAAAATTTTGAGCTTTAAATCTGAGTTTTTTTTTAATTTTCTTGCTTATGCAGTTTGAAATAGAGCTGCAAAAGTATCGATATTCGGCATACTCGATATTTTCGATATTTAAGAGGGAGGGTATCGATATATCGCGATATATATCGAATTTTTTGTTATAGTGAAAAGCGCTTACTCAATTTAAAAGCAATATCAGGTATATATCAGACATTTATGTAAATATAATATATACATGTATATATATATGTAATATTGTCTTCATAACTTTCGAAATGATCATAAAACACATTCTGCAAAGTTGTCCGCAATGGTAGCTTATACAGCGAAGCGAGGGTATATACAAAGTTACGACACCCTTTGTCATCCACTATGGGAATAGGTCGAGCGTCTGCGGTGTCTAAACCACAGTAAGGTGCTGGCAAAAGCCTTTTACGTGATGATGTATCGTACAGGATGTTGATGGTAGAGTAAAAAGGGATAGAGTTGGAGGAGAGAGTAGTGAATAGGAATGAAGGGGATAGTTGGATGAGATGGCGTTATAGATGTCGGGATGTGAAACCAAAGGGGACCCCCACGTCCCCCCCCCACCCCCTCCCCCACACGTCACAACAGCACCCCCCCCGGTCGGATCAAAATTGTGTGTGCACATTATATGAATGGAGCGTGCGTGCCCCCAACCCCAACAATGGGGCTCCAAAACCCCCCCCCCCCCCCCCCCCCCCCCCGGACTGAGACTACCGTGTAGATGTGTGTGTGGAAAAAAAAATTTGAGTCTTCATAACTCAATGATGTGTAGTGTATGGTTCGGGAAAGAGAGAACGAACTAAAGAGAAGACACGGAACACAAACAAAGACAGAGAGGACCTCCCCCGAGAAATGTTGTCAAAGATTAGGCAAGTAAGATGAAAAGAAAATTAATGGGTGTATTTGTCGCTCAGAAACACAAGGAAGAAAGCTCCGACCCACATTAGGAACTCATAGCCAACGTCCACTCGATATGTAGAAAAAAAAACCACACGAAGTAAATCGCATGTAGCCGAAACTATTTATATCACGAACTTTTGACAGCTCTAGTTTGAAACCCAAAATCAATTCGAGATTCAAACGTATTTCAAACTTCCGAAACAAAGGTAGTATCAAGTCATGAGTCACTAAGTTTTACACAGTTGATATCCAAAAAAATTTTATCACTCGAATACAACAAGTGTGAACAAGTTTGTACCGAACTGGAGTCATTCGACTTTGGTACGAGAAACCGCCCGCAAGAAGATCATAACACGTTCTTGTAAAGTTTCTACTGCCACAAGCGAAATGCTAAAAAATAAAACTCTAAATATAAATTTTTCTTCATTCGAAAATCGTAAACAAACGTTGTTTTTTAATTTAAACAAGTAAGGAAGGCTAAGTTCGGGTGTAACCGAACATTATCATACTCAGTTGAGAGCTGTGGAGACAAAGTAGGAAAATAACCATGTTGTAAAAAGAACATAGGGTAACCCTGGAATGTTGTTTGTGTTGTATGACATGCTTATCAAATGGAAGGTATTATTAAGAGTATTTTAAGAGGAAGTGGAGCCTAGTTCTATAGATGGACGCCATTTAGGGATATCGAGCCATAAAGGGTGGACCAGGCCTGACTCTAGAATTTGTTTGTACGATATGGGTATCAAATTGAAAGGTATTATGAGTATTTTAAAAAGGGCGTTTCACTGATCATACGAGGCCCTAAGTTTATAGGTGGATCGACAATAACTTATTCGAGATATCGTCCCCATAAAAGGTGGACAGGGGATGATCTCTAGAAGTTGCTACTTAAAGGTAAAATTAGAGTATTGTGAAAACCCGTGTGGACGGTCCTTAGTTCTATTCGTGGACGGCCACCTCTTTTCGAGATATCGCCCACTATCAAAGGAGGCACCCTTATGGGGCGACTCGATAGAATTTGTTTGTTCTATATGGGTATCAATACCCCCCCATGAAGAGTGGTTAAAATGAGTATTTTAAAAAGGCAGACAGTAAGGCGCACCCCCGGCCACGATCCCTTCACACCTTAGCTTCTATAGGGGGAAACGACACCTATTCTTTTTCTGACGGCAGCACATGGATCGCCCGACTCTAGAAATATTGGTTTGTTGTACGATCCCTACCAATCCGGGTATCAATATGACAAAGGTTTGTTAATGACGATTTTAAAAGGAGCAGCGGGGCCTTATTTCCTATAGTGTGGGACGCCTTTTCAAGAATTATCGTCAATAAAGGCCTCTTGGAACAGGGGTAGATGTGACTCTAGAATTATGAGCTCTGTTATGATCAGGGTATCAATATGGAAAGGTGCTCTAATGCGGTCTTTAAAAGGGATGTGCGGGCCTCTAGTTTACTCATAGAGTGGCCACTTTTGCCAGACAAGCATTTTTCGAAGAACTGATCGCCAATAAGTGGTGAAGGCCAGGGAAGAACGACAGGCGACTACACCCTAAGAATTTTCTTTTTAAAGAATAATTCAAAGAACCCTGGGTATCAAATGAAAGGTAATGTTAATGATATCATTTGACAATTCGTACGGAGTGGACGGCTTAGTCTCTGATGTGGAAGCCTCCTTTTCGAAGAACGGATAATCGCCATACCAGTATACCATAAACGTGATGGACCATGGGGTGACTCCCTTAGAGAATGTGTGTGTACGATTCAATAGGGTATCACTACCAATTAAAGGCTATCTAAGACCTTACCGCGCTTGCTTAAAAAGGTAGAGAGCACTGGCGAGTGGTGGCCCTCTTAGTGTAATAGTGATAACCAGGCCGTATTTCCAAGATATCGACCAAAATGCATTGCGGAATCACCCTGCGGATTACGAACATCCCAGCAAACATATTCTGATTCCTGAGAGCTCTACCGCTAATTTTTGTTTATTCTACTATATGTAACTATCCACAAAGCGGTCCAAACAGTCAATCAAAGTTCAAGACTCCCAGGGGCATTCCACATAGGGCTTTTGGACGTTTTCGCCCAACTGCAAAAACTTTTTCAATTATTTCGCTTATACCCTAAAATATGCGAAATGGCTGTCCACATCCACAACTCTTTAACCAAGTTTATGTATCTGCTAAAAGTACAATATATTTTGCGTCAAAAACAATAATAGACCAATACCACATTACCATTCCAAATTAGTATCTCATCCTCTTTTTTTCGCAATTTTTTTTTCCTCAACAAATTTTTTCGTATTTTTCGTACCACCGAAAACACACTCTTACGAAAAAGTGCGTTCCCATAGTCGGGGATTTCGTGCCTAATTTTTTCTCAACGCTGAACTGACGTTTAGTAAAGATATCAATGATAGTAACACCGATTTTGCTTCCAAGTTATACGTTGTTAAACGGACAGGAACACCAAGCCAAGGACAGACTGTTCGACTGTATGACTATAAAACAAACTCAGGGCCCCAAGTGGCTTCAAACCGAATTCGCAACCTTTTTCACAGACAAAGGGTGAAAACAAGTTATCGTGCCTAGCTAAATTTAAGAGCCTCTACCAATATTCTCTCACGCAATGGACTGTGCGGTAAAAGTTTGGGTTTTCGAACGTAAATAGGAAATAAAAGACTATCACGTAGAAAAAGGAAAACTATGAATGAATGAAACGGGTAAGGTTCTCAGCCAAGAAAAAACCACTAAATTCTCCGTTGAAATTTTAATTTTATATTTTTGTATGTTTTGTCACTGACTCAACCGATTAAAATCAAATTACTGGACCGTTGAGAGAAGGTTGACAAAAATTTCATAATTTTAAGTATAATACGGTATAAAGAAAAATTAAAATATTTATCTTTTAAAATCTTGAATAACATAAGCTCCTAAATTACTAAGAAAAATTTTTTTTTTAATAAAAGTACCACTCCGGGCTGACCTCTCCAAACCAACAGTAAGGGTAGTTTCTACGCATTTATGCTCAATTCTTGATGAAGAAGGGAAAGATAGTTAATAACGAGGAGTAAAAGTTCATGCCAAATTTAATAGAGATATCTTCAACGTAACAGCCCAAATATACAGCTTTGCACAACTTCTAAAGATATACATTCTTTTAAAAAGTAGGTGGGCTCAGGGATAGATCTTCATTTTTATGCCCCCCAATCGCCCATTGTCCAAAATTTTACTAGTTTTCTCTATTCTGCCGTCATAAGTTCAACGCAGCCCTACCAAGTTTTCTTCGCTCCTAGACTCCATATTTGCGGTAATGAACCCTAAGTATCGTCGCACTTTTCGCTCGAAATTTTCGATATCGAAAAAGTGGCGTGGTGTTATTGTCCGATATCGTTCATTTTAAACAGCGGAGCTGAGATGTTGTGCCAGGAACCTACATAGCAAATTCATCACGATACCTCAATACTTACTCTAAGTATCGTGCTTACGGACAGACGACGTCGGACATGCTCAATCGAATTTTTGTGTGCACACGATACTGTATGCTTTTGATATATGGAAGTCTATATCTATCTCGATTCCTTTATACCTGTACAACCAACCGTTATCCAATCAAAGTTAATATACTCTGTGAGCTCTGCTCAACTGAGTATAAAAAGGAACTATTTTCGTAAATTGAACCCAAGGCGAATTTAGTACCAGGTGTTGTTATCCTAACAGCTGTTTTGCTTCTTTTTGATTATTTTGCTATACAGTGCCTTGTACTTTTATATGTCAGTTAATCGAAAGTAATTGAAAATTTTCTCCACTTGACATTCTTCTGCGCGGAGATTGGTTTGAATTCGCTTTGGCCCCACCTGGTATGGATGCGCCTTGATTGGCAAGAGCCGATTGTGCTTGAGACTTTATTTTTATGTGAAAGAAAAATCTAAAACACCGGGAAAAAAATTGTAAAATATCAATAAAAATTCTATTGCATAGTTTTAGTTACAAAGTTCATAGAAGTTTTTTCTTATTCTCGAAAGTAAAAATGAAGAATTTTATAAAAGACATTCGAAAAATGCTACTACTGATATTTTGTTGCTCACTGCTGTTTTTAATTAGAATTTGATTGAATATTCATGTTAGCAGATTTCCTCGAGCCTTTAAGTATTTCATTGTAGGATAAGTTTAACTGGAAAGTAAAGAAATACATCAAATAGACTTCAATATTACTAGAACTGATTCGGCAAAAAAAACAGCATAAAATACCTCCGTCCTATTGGCAAATACTAGGAGTTTTCTGTCATGTAGCTTTATTATTCTAATACCCTTTTGTAACTCTGATACCCTATCATCCGAAACCTGGTACTCGCGGGTGCAGGATGCGAACACAGAACGTGCTCAAATTTTTTTCTTAGAACCCATACTCCCTACATTTGCTGTCTTTATGAGACCCAATTATAACAAAAACACACACGCATTTTACGAGCATATTTTAAGTGTTTAGTTCGTGAGCTTGCAATCTTCTCTCTTTTGATATATTATCAACTTTTTTTGTAGCCTGGTTTTTATGCAAACCATAAATGTAATGATACCCATATTACCTTCCTGGTCACAGTAGAATTTCCCGTTCATATATCGGTCTAACAATACAAGTAAAATAGTTATATGTATTGTAAAATTGTTGTTTCAAGAATTCTAAATAACGACTTCCACTACCACTCGTCCAAGCACGTTCCACTTTGCGAAACTCATAGCGTTTTTCCATCTCCCTTTTTAACAAACTCTTTAGAAACTATTACAAAACTTTAATGCATTCCTTCAACTTCTCATTAGTGCTACAAGATCTTACGATTGTGCAGATTGTCTATAGTTTTCTGGCATTTTGTCTAATTCGCAGCCCTAATGGGGGAGAACACGTAGAAATTGCTGATGCTATTACATGCATGATTTGAAAAGGATGTTCTCACAAAGATGCTTTAGTCATATATTAATAAATTCTGCTTCGAAATGAATGCCATTCAAAGCACATTACTTTAATTTGGTCCAATATATGAAGTAGCGATATACCTGAAAATCAGTTGAATATCTTTGTGGAGTACCTTACAATATTTAGAGTCACCTCTTTCGTTTATATCATCTTGTTTTTATCATTGCGCCTATAAGGATCCATTCTTTACGATCTTCTTCTTGCCTTTTGAACAGTAATTGTTGGACTTCCACGCTGGTATCCATGTAGCAGGATGATAATGGCGTGTTTTTTCTTTCGCTCGTTGCCTTCTACCGATAGGTACGTAATGTTGAAATAAGGCAGCTGACACGACGTATTTTCTTAACATTACCTACCAGCTTGGCATAACAAACGCTGAAATCAACCTGAACCCAGAAACATTTCATTCAAATAAGAGTCATGACTCCAGTATCAGCGTGGAGGAGTTCACTTGAAGCCACTTTACTGTGCTGGGTTGTTTCTCAACATTGTCAGGTGCATTTTTAGTTTGTCATATTAATTTTAGGCTCCCGATGTCGCTTTCTAACTCTTTTAGTATGTTATGGTTGTAATCCTAAAGGACTTGTCCTTCTGCCCATGCTTCAGTACATTTTGTAGAATGTTATGCTGACCGTGAGCCTATCCATGTGAATAACCTTCCAATCCCGAGTCGGAATATTCAGTTTCTGGCCCTTCAAAATGTTCAGCGTATCCTACGACTTCCACAAACATGGCGTCTATACCTTTACCTTATCTGTCAAGACGGTCGAACCTATATCCAGCACCTCAAACCGTGGTCTTGTAGCTTGCCTTCGTCTACTGTATATGAAACAAATATATTTCTAAAGCACGACATGGCGTATGAGTAACAAAGGATAAATGACCAACTAACAGGAACAACTTTCAAGTTTGAAAGTTCGGAAGTTCACTCTTTTTAGTGGCTACTTTCTTGGGTGCTCAAAAATCAATTCACAAAGCTGAATAAAGTTCAAGCCACTTTTCTTCAATATAAATTAAACGAGAACTTATATAACCGTAAGTTTCATTTGTAGCTCTCATAAATAAATGTGAAAGAAATAAAATAAAATAAAAATATTTAATTAGTGAGTGTGTATTAATAAGCACCCATACATACATACATACATACGTACTCATGCATGCTTGAATATCCGCTCCCCACTTAGCACTCATTTCATGCGCTCTCTGCTTTAGCTCTTCCAGCAGGTTTTCAAAATTATAAATTGAATATTTGTAAATATTTTAAACACAAAGTGCTCAACGACTTTGTTCAAAAAGGCGAAAAGGTAAGTGAGGCGTGCGGAGGTAAAAAGCAAAACAAATGCGATGGCATTTTTCGGTCTGAGCGAAACAAAATAAATAGAGAGAGTATAATGTATAACTTGAAAGTATACTCAGTGGACGGACTTTAACACTTTATTGGTAGATCTACCAACTTTTTAGCCCATTTTCATTTTCTACCACTTCTACCACCAAAGCCCAAAAATCTACCAACATTTGCCTTTGTAAGGAAATTAAGAAACGATTCAATTTCGAAGACGAAAAGTTACACCCTTTGGAAAATGTTGATTAAAAAAATATTAATTCTAGTCAAATGACAATGATTGTTCCCTTACTTAAAGCTTTTCCATTTCACAAGACTTCCATGGAAATTCCTAATAACGAATGGCGATCATTTATGTTATATGATAAGGAAATAATAGAAAAGATATTTTCCGACGATATTTTTAAAGGATAGATAAAATTGGGAACTGAAAAGAGTATTCTAAAAGAAAATTTGAGTGAATAAATGTTCTCCTTAGCAATATTACCTCACAGTAGTGCAGCCGCAGAAAGGTAGTTTTCTATAATGAACGACATAAAAACCGCCTAGCGTAATGGATTAAAAATTTCAAGCATTTCCAATCAAATATTAATAAAGGAGTATTGTATCGGACGGACTTTATTTCAGCCTCCAATTAAATTAACAAGATTTTATAAAAAATTTACTTTGTAGAAGGTGATTTTGTTCCTTGTATTTAATAACACCCATATGGAACTAGATTTTTCTTTTGTTTTTTCTGACAATTTTGTTTTTGTTGAAATTCGGTTCTTATTTTGAAAAATTTGTGCACAAATTCAAACAAGAAATAAATTTGTTTATGAAAGAAATGTAGTAAATGAGCTCGCAAATATTTTCCTGCTATATTTTCATCAGTTTTTTATGAATAATTTTGAACGAAAATAAAAAAAGTTTTAAGTAAACGATAACATGCCAAAGTCGGTTATTTTGTGGCAGAAAAATACTGGTACATTGGAAAATTGTTGTTGTAATGAGACGTATCGGTAAAGTTTCCTCAGTATTTCAAGCTCAAAATACGGGAAAAAAAGCAAGTATGATATAGGCATTAGCTATGTATATACAAATTTACATGAATTTTTTTGTTTTGTTTACATATTTTTTAATGTTATTTCCGTGAAATGTGCTTTTATTGTTTTACAATAAAATATGAATTGTTTTGTACAAATACAAAATGTAGCTATTGTTTTCTTGAAAAAAAAATCCACCAACTTCTACCACTATTTTAATTTTTCGTCTACCAACATTCTCTTTTTAAAAGTCCGTGCACTACATGAACAAATAAACAGATCCCGCATTAAAAAATGAGAGAGGAAAAAATCATAGTTGGCTGGGAAATAAATTTTCTCGGCGTGACGTCACGCTTTTGACACCATGTTTCATTACTGACGCAGTGTTCAGACTTTTTTCCGATCGGAGTATTTTGCTCCACTCTTACCTCCTACTATATATTTTATCCCAAAAGTTTATGTGGGTCGAGTTGAAAACTAAATAGTATTACTACCTAATATCTTTTGGTTGAAGTTTTCATTGCATACGTATGACAAGTGGCGATTAGATGAAATAATCCGAATTCATTGTTCGTGTCTTAAGACAAGTTTGTTCACATTTTACTCACAGTTTTTGTACTATTTTTTACGGAATGAGAATAGAAGGTGTGAAATGTGTCCGGACGCGATCAGTAAATGCCGCCAAAATTCAACATACAGCACTTCTTTAAGTTTTATATAAAAATGAAGTACGTTGAGTCAGTGAGGTCAGCTAACCCGTTTTGCCTACATGTTTGAACAACCCGGAGGGTACACCGTCATTACTTGGCACTTTGTGATTTTTTAGCCATGATATTGCCATTCTCACTTCGCCATAGTTGGATGCCGGAGCGTGTTTTTCGTCATCGGCAAACCGCCTGTCACTAAGAGGGCATGAAATATGTATGGTAAACCGAAAACAATAATAATAATATTTTTCGAGATAAATATCCGGGCACATAGAGCCTACTTTTCTTCCAGAATGTGGTGTGCTTATGGGAGCATTAAATAGTCATACTTCACGTTTCAAGCAGTGCATAAGGCTGAGAAAAATTTCATGGCAAAAACACAATCGATGAGATTGCCAAGCCACCAAATCAATTTGATGTTAGTTGTTCGCCCGCTTTCAAAAAGGAAGAAAAAATATACTCCGAAAATTTAATTTTTACTCCGGCGTAGTCGTTTACTCAGGTAATAATTTTAAATACTCCGAAAACTGGTAGCGAAATATGAGAAAAAAATTTATAAATCGAAAAACTTCAAAAGCCCTACGTCATCAAACTTTTTTTTCAAATTCGATAACAAATACAACAATCCCGGAATGCGGGATCTTGGCTCATTTGTTTATGCGTGCACTAAATACACATACAAAGTTTGAGAGCTTACTCGGTTCTGAGAGCGCCCATCATTTGCTCAGCTTTCGTCTCACGAGCATTCAACTACCAACTATCCGCTAAGTTTATGTAAATAATAACTTTGAATAATATTGAAAAAACCAGCTGATTTTGTTTTGATGCCAATGCGACTACTCTCAGTGTCTGACTCTAGTTGGCAGCGGTAATTTCTATTGATCGATTGTTCTGCAACGA
The DNA here is from genome assembly GCA_029619165.1 of Eurosta solidaginis. Taxonomy (NCBI): domain Eukaryota; kingdom Metazoa; phylum Arthropoda; class Insecta; order Diptera; family Tephritidae; genus Eurosta; species Eurosta solidaginis. Next base: position 12,760 of record JARSSU010006284.1, read on the forward strand.
ATCAATGATTGACTTTGCTTTGTTTTTAAGTGATTTGTTCTTGTTCACATCTAAAGGAAATTGCGAAACGCCATTCAGTTTATACGTTTTTTATTGAATTATTTAGCATTTTGCTTGGATCTCATTAAAATCGAAGACGAGTGCAAAAGTCATTTGTCAATTTGATCAGTTTCTATTGAATGTTTTGTTTTTACTTGTTTTTGTCTAATGATATTTATGGAACTGAGTCATATTTGTAGATTATTGCATATATTAAGTATTTGTGAATGTAGAAGTTATATACATTTATTTCCCTTTTGTGTTTTAGGGTTATATCAACGTTGTTGTTGCGAATTAATCATTGCAAATTAATTGTTTTGTTGCTCAATTAAATATTTATATCTATTTTGTTATTTGCTTTTTGCAGTAAATCTTTAGATTACACTAGAATTTGCTTTATTTATATTTTATAGCAAAAATCAAAATGTTTATATTTTGACTAACGTGCAAAGTTCAATTGACAGTTAGCTGATTAAATCAATCTCTTTTTTCTTGCAAAACCTTCGACCATAAAGCACCCTGCCATTTATTTTAAGTTAATTTAATTTCTGTTCGAACCCAAACCTCTAGAGTTGCATGGATCGATTATATGCATAGGAGAATGGTCGTCAACGCAACTTTCGGAACTGGTTCTATTGGCAAAAGGACCATCAGAGGCCTGTCCTGGGAAGCCAAATATCTTGGCATTATAATTGATTCCAAATAAGGCTGGAGAAGGAACGTTGAGATGAGATCAAAGAAAGCTCAAGAAGCATACTATACCTGCCAAAAAGGCTTTTGGACGGAACTGCGGACTGGCACCACATAACATTAATGGCATGTACAGCACAGTCATTCGACCGATACTAACATATGGAGCTCTGGTCTGGTGGAAGGCGCTAGACAAAAAGAGTAATGAACAGAAGGTCGGGAAGGTACAAAGGCTGGCATGCCTGGGAATGTCAGGCGCCGTGAGCAGCGCACGACAGGAAGCGTTAAATGTTATCTTTCACTTGACGCTTCTACAAGTCTTCATGCTGGAATTAGCCGCAAGAGGAACTCTACGACTAAGAGAATCCAACATGTAGAAAGCTAAGCACGAACACGCCACGATTCTGGACGATACGACGAACGGACAATTAAACGGAATAATAACCGACCTAACATCCAAAACCGACCACATCACAGCGGTTTTGGACTTCCAGGTTAAGAGCATACGATATCCTACAAGGGAGGAATGGGAAGAAGGTCCAGACAATGTAGGGGCATTACAATCTGCACCGACCGTTCAAAAATGGAAAAGCGAACTGGAAATGGGATGTACTCAACACATCCTCAGTTAAGCCAATCATTCCGACTTCCTGATGCATGCAGTATATTCCAGGCCGATGTCTATGTCATAGACAGAGCAGCAAAGCTGCTTCAAGATAGTATGGCCTTATAGCGGCGTAAAGGGCATTAGAGTCCACCATGATAAAATCGGATATCGTGCGTGTCATCACAGGTCATTGTGCTATCGCATCAATACTCCGACGGTGGCGAATACCAAAAAGCTGCCTCTGCAGAAGCTGTCAGGACGAGGAAGAAGAGGCGTCGATCTACCACTTTTTCTGCCGATGTACGGGGCTTCAAAAAAGAAGATATTCGTCTCATGGTTCTTCTACAGCCTGGCAGAGGTTAGGAAGGTAGACGTCTCGCTTCTTCTCGGGTTCATCAGGGCGAGCAAGTGGTTCGTTAAGGTCCACTAGGAGGAAATCGGGTTAAACGAATTTGCCGCCACCCTGCACTTACTGAGGACACTCACAATGGACGAAAATGTCTTGTTGTTGTTGTTGTAGCGATTAGGCTACTCCCCGAAGGCTTTGGGGAGTGTTATCGATGTGATGGTCCTTTGTCGGATACAGATCCGATACGCTCCGGTAACACAGCACCATTAAGGTGCTGGCCCGACCATCTCGGGAACGATTTATATGGCCACATTGAACCTTCAGGCCATCCCTCCCTCCCCACCCCCAAGTTCCATGAAGAGCTTGGGGTCGCCAGAGCCTCGTCTGTTAGTGAAACGGGATTCGCCGCTCGAAGGTGAGGTTGACAATTGGGTTGGAGATATTGCGCTACACAACCCCTTGAATCCCACAAAAATGTCTTCGCGTGGAGGTGTGTGTAATACCCACACATGCCCTCTTAACCTAACCTAACCTAACCTAACCTAATTTCAGTTGCTGGATGACAATTTTGGTCACTGTCATGCTTACAGTCACGGCCAAATATTACTCACTGCACTTGATGGTCATTGCTGTTATAACTGTTACATTTATAGTCCCGCCACTGTCACTGTTATGTTCACGCTCCCCTTTGCTGAAGCGATCGAAAACAACACTCTTCACAGAACTGTCTTGGTTTGAGACACTTTTCCCGCCCCTGTTACCTTTATGGTCACTATCACGAATTTAGTCACTATTTATGCCGGCATTCAAGTTAATGTTGTCGTTGTAGCAGTGGTTCGCCCCATCCAATAGGTGCGACCACTCAGAAACTGTCATCAATATATTCTAACAGCAGTCCAAGGAAACTTGCATTTTCAACGGGGGTTGACCAGAGTGAAAGGGGTGTTTGAGGCGTTGGTTCCACCTTGCAATTAAAGAGATGATTGATGTCATATGGGGACACATTGCAAGCAGGATCTACATATGTGTCGGGGTTGATTCTGGCTAGGTAATAATTTAACCTTTTGCAGTATACAGATCGAAGTTGAGCTATAGTAACGCGGGTCACCCACCCTAGGGAGAGTGCTTTTTTCTGCCAGTTCAGGGTATTTATCTTTAAAAACTGGATTAGCCGGACAATTCATGGAATAGAGGTTCGATGACGCCTTTTTGTAGATATCAGTGAGGAGCTGTTTGTGTTTTTTTTTGCAGAGATGACTTTTAAAGCCCCTGGGAGGTGGAGCCTCTTCATTCATAAATAAATATTAAATAAATAATACATTCAAACATTTTTATATTGAAGTGCAAATCACAATACATATACAAAATTGTATGTACACGGAAGCGTTTTTAAATTGAAAAAATATATATTTTAAATGCTCAACAAATTTTAATGATCCCATTAATGAATAATTTTGAATTAAACATTTTTTCATTGCTACAATATTTTTGAAAAATTTTTTGTTGTGAAGTTGCTAGTGTAAATTTGAATATCATACAGAAGTGCCTTGACTTCATGTGGAAGTGCTTTTTCTTTAAACTTTCATATGAAATTCAGGCACTCTCATATATAAATCGAATTTATATGTGAGGGCTTATGGGAGTGCTATGAAATTTTTTTTATGTTCAAAGTGAGAATTTTATCTGTGCCTATTCTTTAGCACAAAACAAAAACAAATGTGCTACAAGTATATGTGGGTTGAACAACTCTGAATTTATAAAATTTATTGTATGAAAAAATTTTAAGTTTCTAATCACATATTAACTAAACTTGGCCCAAAACTCGGCTTTACCACTATTATTGGCATAACACATGCTCTCGTCTCGTGTTCTACTTTATACCTACTTTTGATCATAAATTTATCATAACTCTTCGCCCGTTTTTATTTACTTTCTCCAACTAAGAGCGGTCAATATACGGGCGCATATGTAAATATATCTTCTTATATTCATGGATGTGTATGTATTGAGCCATGTTTGCGCGCAGCAGTAGCTATGCGCAGAAATTCGTCTAGTTAGATGCAACAAGAGCAACCACAACAACATTGATAAGAGACAAACTAAAATAGATACAGATTTCGCCTAGTAAACAAAAAAATGCAAGTATCGAAATCTTTGTTTCAAAAACGTCACAAAGTAGATATTTGCTATATCTAAGGAACACGTTGTCAAATGGCCAATTTGGCCTAGCTAGCGCTCGTAAATTAAATTATTTATATCTGTTTTTTTTCCTAAAAGCTTAAGGCCCACTTGCACAATTCCAATTTCTTTTTTTAGCTTAGAGTTAGTTAAAAAAATTGTCAAACCTTTATGTGTTTCGTCCCCCCTGCCAAGTTAACTCCGAGCTATAATGTCAACATGCCGTTCCGCAAGTGGGCCTAAGAGTTTTAAACATTTTCTTTAAGAACACAACTTTTTTGTTTGTATTAGGAATTTTTGTTCCTTTAAAAATTCGCATGCATACAACAAAAATTAGTTATTTGGTATCCATCTTGCTTAATTTTGCAATTAATTTCGCTGCATGAAATATTTATTTAAAAAATTTATTCATGATATGATGAATGATATTTGATCGATTTATTTAAACGTATTTCAATGAATTACAAAGCAGAATATAAAAAGATACCTTGAAGAAAAGTAAAAATTAAAAAAATACGTGCCGCGATTACCTCCGAAGAGAATTAAGGCCGGGCTGCTCTTTCAATTTTCGTCGCGCTCCTTTAAATTTTTCCTACTTGTTGGCGGGACGAGACCTAAATGTTTTACGTTGAATCCGAACGGCATCTGCAAAGCAGATGAGTTTTCATTGTGAAGCTTATCATGGCCCAAATACACTCGGAGTGTTTGACAAAGCACTACCGAGGGGCGACCCCGATCAGAAAAAACTTTTTTTCTAATTAAAATAACGTGTTTATAAATTGTTTGATGTTGCTTTGACTGGGGCTAGATCCCAGGAACTTGGTGTGGTAGGCGCGGCCGCCAAATAAAATAATAAAATAAATAAAATAAAATAAAATAAAATAAAATAAAATAAAAGAAAATGAAATATACTAAAATAGAAGAAAATGAAATAAAATTACAAAAAATAAAACTAAATAAAACGAATTAAAACAAAATAAAATAAAATAAAATAAAATAGAACAAAATAGAATAATATAACAAAAAAATAAAAAATTAAATTAAAATAAAATAAAATGCCGTAAAATGAAAAAAAGAAAAAAATAAAATAAAATGCAAAATAGAAAACAAAATAAAATAAGGTAAAACAAAATCCATAAAATATATAATAAATAAAATATACTAAACTAATATAAAACAAAATAAAATAAAATATAAAAAAATAAAAAAAATAAAACAAAACAAAACTAAAGCAATATAAAAAAAAATAAAATAGAATGAACAAGTAAGGATGGGACACTCTTCGCTATGCGAAGACTTCATAAAGTTCATGAATGGGGCTGAACAATAATCTTATCCCGTTCGTAATCTGCAAATAATCGGATGTATGAGATAAGAAATATATAGTGTACAGATGTACATACCTAAACGATTTTTAAGATAAATATAAAATACAAAATGGCAAAAAACTCCCTTATCTGAACGATCGATTGTATGGGATATATATTATATATAGCTCCGATCGAAGTGATTTTTTCATTAAATATTCTATGATATATTAGCATAAATATCACCAAGTTTAACGTTTTTATATTGGAAATTAAGGGAAAAATTTGCTAAAAATCTTTCTATCTGAACGATTGGTTGTATGGGATATATACTATATATAGCTCCGATCAAAGTGATTTTTTCAGAAAATCTTCTATGATATATTGAAATATATATCACCGAGTTTCACGTTTATACTTTCTAAATTGCGGGAGGAATGGCCAAAATCGTGTTATCTGAACGATCGGTTGTATGGGAGATATATGTTATAGTGGTCCGATCCTACCGGATCCGACAAATGTCTAATATAATACAAAAATACATCCTTGTGCCAAATTTCATTGAGATACCTCAAAATTTGAGGGAGTAGTTTGCGTTCAAACAGACAGACGGACGGACAGACGGACATGGCTATATCAACTCAGTTCGTCGCCCTGATCAATTCGGTATACTTAATGGTGAGTCTATTTTCTATATTTCTCTACGTTACAAACATCGGACCAAAGTTAATATACCATTTCATGTTCATGAAAGGTATACAAAGAGATGACTAAATAAAATAAAACAAAATAAGATAAAATAGAATTAAAGTAAAACCAAAATAAAAGAAAATGATCTGATATATATGCCTTAGGGCGGGTCGATTTAAAAATCGCTAATTGCTTTGTGAAAATCGTATTCTAGGGATCAAAATAAGAAACTGTGCTGAAGGAACCATACCTCTAAAACGAATTTTGATGCCACCTCCCCACCCCCCAATTTGGGTCGAACTTTTGGGTAGGGGCAAATTTGAGATGCTCCAATCGAGTTCAAATGTATGACCGAGCCACACTAACTTGGAGGCCCGACCCACCGATGCCAGTGGCACACCCCCTGGAAATCCCCTGGAGGGTTCACCATACATGTTTGGACTCGACTGGAGCACTCTCAATGGGTCAAAGTGGGATTTTTCAAAATTTGCCCCTACCCAAAAGTTCGACCCAAATTGGGGGTGGGGAGGGACATCAGAAATTCGTTTTAGAGGTATTGTTCCTTCGGCAAAGTTTCTTATTTTGATCCCTAGAATATGATATTCACAGAGCAATGGGCGATTTTTTTGCCTCCCCGCAAATCGACCCGCCCTAATATGCCTGCTTACAGCTGCTACTCATGGTAAATAGATGCTATTACAGTCGCGGTTAAGTTACCCAGAGTGCTGAGAAGGCGAGAGTCGAGCTTGAGCATGCCTGCGTTAGTGAGACTGCGCACCACTACACTTCTATAATGCTTTGCCAATTGTATGTTTTTCAAAGGCCCAATTCTAACTGCGATTTACATGTTAAGTCATCCATCTGTTAAGATCCTTTCAAATGCCTTAGAATGTACATGAAGAAAACTATATGGGAAAGTTGACGACCTATTTCTAAGCACATGATTATCTTTTCCTGTAAGAGCTCTTAAATCGCCATCCAGTAATTATGTTCACTGGGTAATGCTTTCTCAAAAAATAAGCGTAGGCGGAGTGGAGTGCTGCATTCAGCTGCGTCAATACAAGTTCCTTTACTTATGTATATGGAAACATACCCAAAGCAAGTAGCCATCGATATGCATATAACAAAGTAAATAGCACAAGCATTCAAACATTTTAACAACTACATACATACATACATTTGTGCATACACATTTTTATGCGCCTTCATAAGCACAAACATACATACATACAACAGGGCATACATTTTTTGCCTCCAACAACTAGCCATCGGACACCATTCACCATACACCAGACAGCAAGTCAGCAGCAATACCGGCGCCATTTATTTACATACATACCTACATGTGCATGTATATAGAGATGTACGCGTAAGTTTGTACAACTGCATTTGTATGTTTATTTGCGTTATTTATCATATAGTTCAATGCTATGACGTTGGCGTTTTTTTGTTGTTGCAACTTGCAACTTTAACTGACGCAGCTATTTTAGTATAACTTCATTACGACACAGAAAACTTGCAACCACTTTTTCGCTTTAAAAAAATGTGAATGAATGTCGGTCGGTTTATTGCATTATTTTACACCTCTTTGTTTAGTTGTTTTTATTTTATTGTAATGTACGCTTATTAGCACTTCAAGTTTAACACAAAACTGTTATAATTATTTGTGCTTTGAGGGTGGAAAAAATTAATATATTAACAAATTTTTTTTTCTAAATTTTTTGTCTAGTAAAATTTGTTTCATTCTCATTTTGCACTTTGCCGCTCTACGGACGAATGTTATCTGCAAGACGTACGCCCACCGTTTCGCAACTGCTTTGACTCGAAGCTTGCGATTCACACTCTCGCTGCTGCTTCGGCTAGAACTTTATTGTTTAGTGAATCCAACAGTTCGTTTTTGTTTGTTTTTGCTTTTTCGCTCATTCACGAATTTAATTGTAGTTGCTTTAATTGTTATTGTTGTTGGGTTTTTTTTTCTTTTTTAATTGCTATCCCCTAACATTTACTTATAGCAGTCATAAATTTCAGCATAAATTGACGTGGGTTTAAAATAAGCGATAAACAAAAAAGTTCATTAACCAGTTAAGACACATGCGAGCAGTTTAAGGAAAAGCCGCTAATCAACCGAAAAACCACTTGTCTTGCAGAAGCAACAACACACTTCAACAAACAATACTCGTCTGCCTATTTCTAACTTGACTTCATTTGGCTAGACATCGCCTGCAACCAGAAACTTACTAATAATTAACTGCTTCTTTACTTTTATTGTGGTTGTTTTTTTTTCTACCTTCTCACAAATCGATTTCAATCAATGCAGTGCTCCGCTGCCAATTACGTGCAGCCGACTGTAAATATAGCCAAGAGCAGACAGACTGCTAGAAGCGCTGTCTCAGCAAAGTGAAGCGGAGTAAAACATTCGATGCGCTATATTGCACTATGGGCCAGGCGTATTTAAAAATCTATCTTTAAACGCATCTATCATATTTTCAGATAAACTTAAAAAAATATACTGCAAATTACGATGTGCTCCATAGTAAAGGTTTTCCTTCCTTTCTAAGAATTTCAATGTTCCGATGATTAGAAAGTTTTATTTATTTATTTATTCAAAAGCTAAAATTATAATATGAAATTAAAATATAGTTATAAAGCGACACCAGCAAGGGCCTTAGGCTATAGTTTAGAAAGTTATTCATGATTGTTCTTCATAAAAGCAAGAAAGACGGATTTGTTTTCGACTGTGTAGAAGACCTTATAATTTTCAATGATGTACCTTAGCTATAATCTAATAACGTAGTAAGTTGCTCAAAAAATATAAATTGTCATACCAGTTGAATCGGTTATTTCAAGGAGTATTAGTTTAGGTTTTACCCAAAATGGGATCGCCAATGGTTTTCGAGAAAATGTCTTTGATATTATCGTCCTACTGAAGGTTGTGACCAATACTGGAAATATCTAAACAAATACGACCGGTTCTGATTATCTGAGCATCAAATATATCTTGAAACTCTGCATTGGTAGCTATTAAAATTGGAGGGTCTATATCTTCTTCTGGTGCTTTCAACCATCGTATCACAAGTTATATAACCATACATGTTCACAAAAGGTATACAAGAGTCACATGTCTTGTTATTTATTTATTTATAATTTTTGAATATACATTTCTAAGCTGCATTATGAAATTATTAACCTGTCAGCGGCCCACTTCTCATTGCAGCGCACAGATACGCTTCCCAAAGATTTCGGTAGTATTATCGGTGATTAGAGTCCTTTGTAGGATATAAATCCGTACGTTCCGGAAACAAGCACCAGCTCCACCATCTGATATGACCGCATCGAATGTTATAGGTCTGTGGATTTTAGTCTCCTTTCAAATAGTCTAAGATGGGAGTATTCCAAGCCGATAGGACTTTATAAGTCTACAACACTAAATCAAAACTTCTAATATGGCACTACTTCACTACCCCTCGCATATATAGCTACGCTCATGAATTAAGTTTGGTTATTAAGTGGTTTACAATGACTCAAATAAATCTTACCGTGTGTACTGGGCAATCGTTTCCCCCGTTTTCTGTTCCGAACTCCTTCCACCTACATCTTTGAACATTTCAAATTATCGCTTTATTGTGGATCCTTGACAAGTTGAGACTTTTAAATCGTATCTCACTGTATCTTATCACGTTTCACTCTTACCCCCCAGCGGGTTAGGGGCTTAGAATATACCCGCGCCAGTTATGCCTGTCAGAAGAGGCGACTAAAATACCAAATTGTTTCAAGGGGTTGTGTAGCGCAACCCTTTAAAAGGGTTGCCAGCGCAATGTATAGCTTCGACAATCCAAGTGTCAACCTCACCTACACGTGACAAATACTGATTCTTTAGCAGCCGTGGCTCTGGCGACCTCAATTTCCTCATGGATCTAGGAGATAGGATGGCGGGATGGTTCAGAAGATTGCATGTGGTCATACTATATCGGTCCCGAGATGGTGGCGCTAGTACCTTAATGGTGATTGTTACCAGAACGTACCGGATCTGCATCCGGCAAACGACCATCAACAATATTCCCCAAAACCTTCGAGGAGTATCCTTATCGCTATAAGAACAACGTCTTATTCTTCATTTTAATATTACTCTTACTCTTGCTCTTGCCCTTTCCCTTATTCTCACTCTTGCTCTTGCCTTTTCCCTTATTCTCACTCTTGCTCTTTCTCTTACTGTTACTACCTCTCTCACACTTTATCTTACTCTTGCTCTTTCCCTTACGTTTCTCTCACTCTTACTCTTACTCTTTTTATTACCTTTACTTTTACTCTTACTCTTACTCTTGCTCGCACTCTTATCTTACTTTTATCTTTATTATTACTCTTACCTATTCTTACTTCTACTCTTATTTTAACTCTTTCTCTCTCTCTTACTCTTACTTCTACTCTTACTCTTACTTTTATTCATACTCTACTCTAACTCTAAATCTAATTCTTACTCTTACTCCTAATCTTGCTCTTACTCTTACCCTTACTTTTACTCTTAATTCTACTCTTACTCTTACTCTTGCCCCTACTCCTACACTTATATTCTTATTCTTTTTTCTACTTTTCTTTCCTATATTTCCTTACTCTATCTCTAACTCTTAATCTTACTCGTACTCTTACTCTAACTCTAACTCTTAGTCTTACTTTTATTATTCTCTCACTCTACTCTTACATAACTTTTGCGGGGAGGCTGAAAATGCCTAATGCACCATAATTGCTGCCGTCGCAGCAACCGTGGTGTCCGTGTAGACTAAAAAACAGCCCCGTTCTCGAACCGTCGCCCACCCGGCACCACTTCGCATTACTTCAGGGTGGCGGTTCCATATTTCTCATTTTTAAGAGCTACTGTTGTCCCTGCGTGCAGGTTCCCGCTATTTGCTCTGAGTGTCCATTAATCACCATGCTTCGCATGCGCATTCTCTGCGCTCCCTCTCAGCATCCATCAGGCGTGTCATTACTATAAATGCCATTTTGCTCACTGCAGTCCAGCATTCTTTCCTGCTGCACATATGTGAAACTAAATTTCTCGTGTAGGTTCCTCCCCAAAGACTCCATGCAAGGTGAGTCTTTCTTCGTGGAAACGGGGGCAGTAGAACATGACGTGTTCTGCGTTTTCTAACTCTGTGGTACACATTGGGCAATGAGGATCTTCCTCTATCCTACGCGTCCATAATACTCTTCGAAACCGCCATGTCCACTCATTATTTGCGTGAGATGGTAGTTCAGTTCGCCGTGCTTCCGCTCATTCCATTGAGCTACGTCAAACTAGTGTGAAAGTCCAACGCCTTTTACTCGAGGCCTCCCACCGTTCTTGCACACTTATCTATTGTTGTGTCCTTGCTCTTTTCTTGTCTTCTTCAGATGGTCGCTCGATATTAGTGTATACAGATCGGCCATTTCGCTTGCCAGTAAGTCCACTGGGATTTCCGGGTTAGAACCAGGATCGCGTCGTCGGACACCGTCCGATAAGCACTTGCTATTCTAAAGAAGCAAGTCCGGGTAACGCTGCTAATATATATTTTTGATGGGGTCTGTTTAGATCCATACCACACTGGTGCTGCGTATAGTATTATTGAGCTGGTTACTGTGGACAATAGCTGACGTATAGCTTCGCGCGGACCACCAATGTTAGGCATTATTCGCATAAGTGATCCATTAACTTGGTAATTTTCTCCCCACCGCTCTGAAGTGCTCTTGAAAGTTAAACTTAGAGTCAATGTGCACTCCTAAGTATTTTAAGGAATCCTTTGAGGTGATTTGATGATCCCCGACAGTTAAGACTAACTCGTTCGCCGACCGTTTGGAGCTTACTAATACCACTTCCGTCTTTTGGCTAGCCAACTCCAGTCCTGTATGGTCAGCCATTCCTTTATTCTTGCTACGGCGTCATTACATAATGCTTGAAGCAGGTCCAGTTTCTTGCGCACTACTACCACTGCAAATATCATCAGCATATCCCACAATTTGCGTGTTTTCTGGAAGATCAATCTTAGCCACCCCGTCATACATACATTCCAAAGCGTGGACCGAGACAGACCCTGTGGGACGCCTCCTGTGATTTTGTACTCTTTAGCTCCTTTGATCCGTGTCAAAAAGAAGTACTCTGTCTTTAAGATAGCTACCTATATTCTGCGTAAGTAAGCTGTAGTGCCGAAGCTTTGCAGCGCTGCCATTATCTGGCATCCAGTTCGCAGTGTTAAAGCATTCTTGATGTCCAACATAATCAGTGCACAGAACTTCCTTTATTTTGGCCTCCAGAGATAGCTTCTCTAGCTATATTGACGACTGTTTGTATGCATCTACGGTGGATCTTGATTTGCGAATCCATATTGACTATTCGATAAGCCACCTGGTCTTTCTAGAGTCAGCTGAGGCGCTCACTAATTATACGCTCGAAAATCTTCCCTAGGGAATCCAGCATACAAAGTGGCCTATATGAGGATGGTGGGTCGGCTGTTTACACGTTCAGCATATAGGACAAGTCTTTGTCGTTTCCACGGGCGAGGGAAACACGCTTCTTGCATACAGGCATTAAAAAGATCAGTAAATAATGTAGCCCTAGTTGTATCGCGCTTAAGGGCTATGTTTTGTACTTCGTCGGGTCATGGGATTTGTTATCAGCATCTCTTTTTGCAGCGTCCAGCACCTCTTGCTCTGAATTTGCTTAATTTCCGTATTTCTAGATCCTCGCTTGGATAAGTCCAGCGATTCTTGCGCCGGGAAAAGTGTTTCAACAATAATATGTCATCAGTATCGTGCACGTAGGTTGCTGTGATATCGTCCTTTAACTTTGAGCCATCCAGTTCTGTAAGTGATCCCAAGGATGCTGTCGACATTATCCAGCAGTTCCCTAACAGCATACTTCTTGCTCTTTTTTATGGCATTTTTAAGGTGCCCTTCTTTGTGCGATATAGGTGCTGTGTAGCTCTGCATATCGTGGTGATGAGCGTGCCCTCTGCGCTGTTCTTCGTGCTTTGTGGCATTTTCTACGCTCTTCCGCAATTTCGTCATTCCACAATATACCGGAGTGCGCTGTGCTTTTCGCGACTTCTGGGCATGGCAGCATCACATGCCATACATAGCAACTTAGTGATTTGAAACCGACTGGTCTTCCGCATGCGATTCTCGTACTATGGCGTCCTTCCAGATAATGTCAATATTTTGTGGGTCGAAAAGGTGCTGTTTCCATTCCTACTTGTCGATGTCTTGCTGCTTACCGTTCGTGGAGTTTCAAGCAGCTCTACGCTAATAGCTTTATGGTCGCTGTGTGGTAGACGTTGCTTATGGACATTTGCTCGTCTTGCTATTCGCTGCTAGCGAAGGTGAGATCTATAATGGATCGCTGCTGGTACCTGTATCGAAGGTATATATCCCTGTTCATTTAGGAGTTCTAGCCTCAAAGAAGTAAGACTTTCGAGGAGACTCTCCTCTTTCGTTGGTTCGTCTACTTCCCCACACAGATGACCATGCATTGAAGTCTCCACACACTAAAAGCGGGTGTTTACCTCGTGCTTCAATGGTGATCCCGTATATCATGTCTTCGAACTCGCGCGATGGTCATGCTCGGAGGGGCATAGCAACTGAAGACGTATATACCGTCGATTTTGCCACGGAATCCTGCTACCGTTGGCGTCATAATTTCCTGTGGGAGAAATTTCCCTGGTGCCCAAATTGAGGATTTCACTGCTGAATCTGAGAGCCAACCCTGCTCCTGGCGATTTTTGTATTGTTCAGAGAGTACCACTATGTCATATCCTCCTTCATAGACTGTTTGGGATAATAGCTCTTGGGCTGCCTCGCAATGTTTAAATTGAGCTGCAATACCTCAGAGACAGTCATTTTGCTGCCCTCCTCGTTGTGGGCATTTAAAACTGCTGCTGAATGTTGTTCCCCACAATGCGCGCATTCTGTGCATTTTCGCAACTTGCGTCAGCCTTATGATCTTCCTGGCCGCATTTCCTGCATAGGTAGACCTATCTACGTTCTCCTTACATTTTTGAGATTATGCCCGTAGCCCAAGCACCTATACAGCTGTTTTTTCTTGCTTGAGCTTCTCTATATCGTCAGGAAAGCCCATCCTATAAGGCCAATTTTTGTTGTCCTCAAATTTCAACCACCGAGCCCGGATTCCTTTGCGTATTAAAACCGCCTTGTCATCATCCGCTGTAAGGCTTATAAGTGCCGACTGGACGTTCGTGCCCTAGTAGCCGCTGTGCGTACGCTTTTTTATGGCGAGCCCAACATCTATGAAAGTTCTGGGTGATGGGTTATGCATATTTTATGTTTGCTCGGGTCCGGACTGGGCGGCCGTTGCAAGCACTACTCCGTGCAAACATTTCATGAGGCGTAGTATAGTCTCATCGCAGATGCCAATATCTTTCGTTCTGGCAAACTGTACGTGACCGCGCTCTCTATTGGGAGCTTTGTCTATAACAGTTTGAGCTGAGGAGGCATGGAGGTACATATAATGTGCTTTGAGAAATGTGAAGGAATTTCTGACCAGTCGACAATCTGTTTTGTCAATAGTATCAAATTTCAGTTGCTGGCGGTCAATTTCTGGCTTTTGTGACGGCATATCGCTTGTTTGTCGCCTCATCTTGGTGGGGCGATTTTTTTTCCAGCTCTTTATCTTATTTTTGTAAGCTTCTGGCTCAATACGGAAATTGTTAACCTTAGCGTTTAATTATTTGTTGAGTATTTTTTTGAATATGTTAAGAAATAAAGGTCTAGTGAAAGCATGCATCGTTCGTTTCACATCTTATTAATTCGTTTTGTTACGTTTCATCTGGCATGTTAATACTCACTTAGAAGGTGAATGATAATGTAATGAATGATATTTTGTTGCGCGTTAATTGCGTTCGACATCGTTCTCTACACTTTACGCATATGTCGGCGTACGTCGCATCCCCACCTTGGAAATCATGATTCGCATCACCGGGCCTAGCCTTAAGTGATTTTTCTTGCTCTTCTTTTTGGCTAACTGCCCCTCTCCCTGTCTTTTGTGCTGCAGTTTTCCTCTTTCCCGCTCCCGTCTTCTCTGCGTTTCTTGCCGTCGTTTGTGTCCACCCCGTGCCCCCTGTAGACCATCTTTTAGATAGTAGTGGGTTTTACACGTTGTTCTCCTTGGTCGGAGTAGGAATATTCCTCGGTGTCGCCTTTTCCTGTTCCTGGGGTGATGGACTCTATCCTTGGGCGCATATCGCTCGCACAGTGCAACCCATTTATTTTCTAAATTCTTTACCTCTAAGTGGCCGACTCGATGTACAGCACTTTTATATACCGGAGGCCAGAGCGTGCTTGATTTCCCGTGGTATATGTAGTGACGGCCTATGAAGAACATGCATCAAGTCCGTCAATCTGCACTTGCCTAGCTTGGTCATCTTTTTCTCTCCAGGTGGGTTTTGCTGGGATTTAAAACGCAGCGACGCCTGCCTTAATTATGCTCACTTTAATAAGGGTGTGCCCGTTTGAGCCTTGCTGTCAGAGTTCTTTTTGCAAGCTTCGGTGTAAAGAGAAATATAAGGACAACCCCTGCGGGCACAGTGATTCAATTGGCTCCTACTACATTGCTATAGCTTTGTCCGTAGGCCCCTTCCATGCAGGTCTTGTCGTCCCCTTTTGGCTGGTTTTGCGATTACCCACATTCACATGTCAATGCGTAAACGAAAAATGGGGGGGGTTAAGTCCGTGGTCTTCGGGTGGTCGCGCTTCGAGTGCCCGCATGGTGCACCACGGCCCTCGTAGTTTCTGGAAGAGAACGTATCTAGCTTATCCCGTTCTTTTCTTCAGCGACTACACAATAAGTGCGCTAATTTGAAACGCGCCATCTAGTTTTTAAGTTCATTCCCTTCTTACAAAATCCTTTTGCGCAATTTGTGGGATATGGCAGCATCAAATATTAGCGCAAGCTGATTGTTTTTGGATGTTTTCTTATATCTTTTATGTTATTGTTGTTCCTTCATACATCCGTGGCTTATTTCAAGTTGATTATTTGACTTGTTCGTATCTTATCCCCAAACAACTTAAAGATGTGATGACTTGCCGGCTGGTTAACTCTTGGTCCG
This sequence comes from Eurosta solidaginis, assembly GCA_029619165.1. Classification (NCBI taxonomy): domain Eukaryota; kingdom Metazoa; phylum Arthropoda; class Insecta; order Diptera; family Tephritidae; genus Eurosta; species Eurosta solidaginis. The sequence goes on from JARSSU010006284.1 coordinate 28,708, forward strand.
GAAGTAGTGCAGTGTGATAAGCATTATAATAAGTCTCTATTTCCTTATCGCGTTAAAAATCCCACAAGTGGTATAGGACTCTTACTAATTTTACTGCGAACTAGTAACGTCAGGTGTTAGTGATGTACACCCTACTCTGAAAGGGTTGACGGCAGTCTCTTTAAAAGCATTTATCACATAAGTGGAGAAGAAAAAACTCTCTTTGCATATCGAGTTAGAAGATGGCAGATAGAAATCTCAGCCAGATAAAGTATTGAATCGGGGAAGGCCTAATCTCCAACCGAACCTACTCCAGTCACGCAACCAATTCAATACTTAATGATAATAGATCCCGGAGTGACTTTGAACATTTCACGGTGTACCCCCAAATGCCTGCCAAGGTTTTTAAAACACTGGGGGGGGACGCGGGCTGAGATACGACTGGGACAAGGTTACGAATGCCTCGGCGGATATGTCGCTCGTGTCTTTCTGTTATTTCGGGTGTTCGTCAAAAGATCCTGTTTTTAGCCTAGAGGATTTCCGTCGTCGTAACAAAAGGTCCAAGACAGGGAAATGGAAAAAAATTTGCAGCAACTCTGTTTGCTTAGAATTGGGCTGATGGTTTAGCGTCGTGCTTTGGACAGGCGGAGAAAAAAGGACTCTAGCTTGCGCGTTGCCCTACTATATAGGGGGGCAAGAACCTAATGGCAACCATATCCGGAGTCGTTGTATTCCAGTAATGAATTGTCTTCATTCGAGTTAAGACCTTTTAAGGCGTTTTCAAGTGGCTGGGGGGGCCTCTCAGGTCGGCACAGATCTTAAAATGTGACAATGCACCAATTTTGGAGCGAGCAACGATTTTTTACAAATATTTTAACACTATATTACTACCTGATTTCCTAGTGGTGTGTATCCTATATCAGGCCCACTACTGTAAAGCCACGAAACGTCGTATAGGTTTCCGGCACGATTTGTTCCGTTACTCTCCTAATCAGAATCACCGGAGCTCGTACTACCTTGGGTAGTTCGTATTCCCTTCGAAGCAACGGCCAAAAAAAAAAGCTCCAGTATGAGTTTATGAAGGCTTTAAGACTAAGCGTCGGTGGTATTGCAGACCCTTCCGGCTTAGTTGGTGCTTACAAGGTTGGGGCAGAGGGTGGCATCTACTCGCCCTGGTCACTGGAGGTTCTCTGTAGGGTGCTTTTGAGAGTAAGAGAGCCCCTAATTTTTAAATCAGAGTCCACGAAAACACCTTGCTCCTATATCTGAGAAAAACACATCTTGTCCCCATAAAACTGCCGCTCTTTTTGCCGGTCGAGGTGCTGCTATATTTTTGAAATCCTTCGGCGGGAGCGTAACCTAATTATTTCTAATGTTCCCGAGTGGCGCTGCGAGAGCCTGCCGTTCCTCTATCTTGGTTCACTGTCCGCACCAGCAGTGACCGTGCCCCAGAAGGTGTCGAGGCCTAGGCTCCCGGAGCAGTAGAATACGTCCCCTTAAACAACTCCTTAATCATATCACAAGGTTCTTCTATACTCTGTAACCTCTCCTACTCCCGTTGGCCTCTAAACACCTGAAATCTAGGTTTCACTCGGGGACGCTGCTTTTCTGTTACTCTTCTTCTTAATCGTTGCACTATCTTCACTAGATCATTAAATTGAGGGCGCGCAATCCTTTCCCATACTCTTACTCCTATGTCATGGAGTGGAACTTCCTACGGTGCGGCTGCGCAATTACATAGCTACCAATTGGACCTTCCGTGGAAAAGAGAAGTAACCCCTACATAACCGGAGAGACCTCTTACCCACAAACCTGTCATAAATCTATAGCCCAAACTCTTCCTATACTGTCTTTTTGTCTTTTTCCCTACTTTTCCTTTCTTTATCTTAGAAAATAACACTCAACAATCAACTCCTTGCGTTTTCCTTCTTTTTCTTTTTCCCTTCACTCCGGATCTATAACTATGTTTAGATACTAGGGTGATGAGATACTCGTCTATTTTCAAATTGATAAAGGCAAATCATTGAACACCTTTTTTTTTGTTTTGTGGATAGGTTTACTTAACGAACCAGGGAGCGTGAATCTCTTTCCCTCAAGGACACTATTACAATTTCGCATCGCATTTCTCCCGTCGACCCAAAATTTTGCGCACTGTTTTATATCAACGTGCTGAATAGAAGTTGTATTGTTTTTGATTCCTTAGCTGTGGCTAATCTATCGTCTAATTGAGATGTTAGCGTTATTCCCTCCAAACTACACTGTAGCATCTTACATATGGTGCATATACATTATAACCAACAGAATTGTTATTAGGTTTTGACTACAATGCTAATGCTTAGTTGCATTAGCCTCCTGTGTAACTCTTCCATTGTGTCACTGTTGCCGCGAGCTTCAACATAAATAGCGGGCAGTTGGAAGAACACAGCGCCGCGGGGTTATGAGAGCAACGATTCAATTCGTCTCCAGTATGTTCATATGCAGTTTTCCCATCGCCTGCTTCCCGTTCGCAGAGGCAGTACGTCTAATTATCCTGTTGGATTTTAATTAGTTTAGGTGTATAGTTTTAGCATTTGTTCGCTCTTGGTAAATCTTTTGTTGTTTCTTGAGTATTTGCAAAGCGTTCATACCGCCTCACCTTTTAATTTAATCATATCCGATTGTTGTGATTGTTGTTTACCGAATGATTGATGGAGAGCCAAATTTGAGGTATGCGCCAGCATGACAACACAGCCACATGCGAGCAATTTATACGTGGGCAATAACATTCTCCAATTTGAAAACATTTAAGTTGTTTTGTACATAATCTATCGTCACATACTATCCCTGCTCCACCGAATAAATTCAATTATAGCGAGAGTTTATGGAGAGATTTTTTCATTAATAATGTATGTGTGGTATGTGTGTATGTAGTATTTAGTTAGTGATGAATGTGTATGTGAACGCCAAATTATTTGAGTAGAAGCGTCATAGAAGTATATATATGTATGCATATGTAGTTGAGAAGTTTAAGTATGTACTTGTCGAAAAGCCAATGTACGCAGGACATCTTCGTCTAGTGATTGAATTTGACCTATAGCCATAAGTTCACGCCCCAATATCCAAAGCCATATAAGTGTTAGATGTCACCCAAGCAAAATTTAGTTAATTATCGTTTTCTCTAAACATGTGCCATTTCCAGTATACCCTCTTATTAAAGAAAAACTGGATCAACAGCTGCGATCATACTTCGGGAGTTGGGTATCTGAAGAACGTCCATGGCATGTGAACGACTTCCATATCACAAAAAACGCACTATATGTGTAGTATTACAGTACTAGACACAAACTATCATCATTTACAAGAAAGGAAAGTCAAAATAGGGAGGTTGTTTAGAGATTTGGCATATCAGGTTTCACGGATGGGTCTAAAATGACGTTTGGAATGTAGGGAGGGAGGGGGGGTAGTTTTAGCAACATTTATGGGCGCGTGCGTTTTCAAGACTCAGCCAGTGTGTTACTGTGCAGACGGTACTGGTAAGAGGGTAGCCATTTTTCCCAATGACTAGTCGCTCTTCGGGTCATCGATGATCAAATCAAAGATAGTTGGTTGGTATTCATAAATCTGTCGAGGCAGGGCAACAAAAAGTACGCGGAAACGAGATGATAGATGACTTAGCACGGCTTTTATAGGTACCTAATAACACATGTAAGAAGAAGATCTGATATCCTGATATCAAAAGAGCGCTTAAGCTCTACCTCGTTTCCTCTTAGACATTGCAAAAAACTAGCGAACTTGCAGAACCGGTTGATGGCGTTAAACATTGGTTTACAGAATAATTTCAAGAAGTTTTACCCGCCTTTTTTGTCCACTTTTTCTTCACTCTACGCATATAACTTTTCCTATGAAAATTACTGTCATGTTCATCTTTCTCTTCTTTTCTCTTCTCTTTCTCCCATCGTCCTCCTATTTTCTCTCTCTCGGAGTGTTACCAACTGCTGTTACTACTTTCCGGTATAATACGAATACACAATCCCTACAGGGCTATGTGTCAAGTAAATATGAAGTAAATTCACAAGCATCTAATTGCTTTTATATAAACAAAGTTAACATATCTGACGTAATTGAGTAAATATTGAAACATACTTGTAAATAGGAATGATGGAAATATTTACTAAAGGCTTGGTTTCCTCCAAAAGCGGTGCCGCTATGATACGACCGCTAAAAGTGGCCGGTATACTCACCGTTTTCAGCGGCACCGCTTTGATGGAAACTACAAACAGTTACGGCAGGTGATTAGCAAAATTTAATTTTGCATATTTGGGTGTTTGTTTTAGTTTTTTTTTATTATTTTCTTTAAGTGTTCCCCGCTTTGACGATAGCGGTGGCAAAAAACGGTGATGAACGAGTTTCTAATATCATGACGGCCGTAATATTTAATGAATAAATGTAAGGCACGATAACCTCCGAAGAGATCTAAGGCCGAGCTTCTCTTCCAATTTGCGTCGTGTTCCTCTTGATTTTCCCGACAAATTGGCCGGACGGGACCTACATGTTTTATGCCGACTCCGAACGGCATCTGCAAGGCAGATGAGTTTTCACTGAGAGCTTTTCATGGCAGAAATACACCGGAGCGCTTGCCAAACACTGCCGAGGGCCTTGCCGCTATATTACGTTACGGTGAACCTCACCGTCTTCTTAGTTTCCATATAATTATTTTTACAGTGCAACATTTTTGACAACATACTCTACCCTCTATGTAACGGCCGATATATTGCAGCACCGCTTGAGCAAATAACAACCTATTCATAAATTTCATTATTCCTATATATGGTAGTTCAATCCAAATATGTTTTTTGATTAAAGTAGTAAAAGACTTAGTAAAAGCAAATGAAAGCCATACTTAGGACTGTTACTTTTCTTCTGTACCAAAAACTCACTCACTTGTAAGACATTCTTTAAAGATACATTTTTCCAGGCCTTAGACTGTGAGACTAAACCATCGATGAACAACGCAGACAGAGCGTGGAATACAAACGTAACTTTTAGGGCCATTTTCTCATCCACCCAATAAAGCTCAATTAACTTACCGCGCAGATAAACTATTCCTCACTTTAAAGTCAACTTTATCGATTTTCATTTTCTCATCTGTAGCGGAATTCAGTAACTTTTTTAACGACATTTGCTATCGCTTTATTTGCTAATCAATAACTATAAGGATTTCGTTATTCAGTAACTATTTTGTATCGATATTTGTTTAACGACGATTAGCTGTGCGCTTAAAGCGCCAAATACACGACACGAACATTTCCTCGAACATTCCCGTTATGTCATGTTTCTGCGACCTTTTCTGTCGTGTATGGTGGTGTTTGCCAGTTCGCGGAAATGTTCGTGCGTGTATGGCGAAATAGCTCATAATCGTAGTAATTTCTGAACGGAACAGACGTGCGCGGAAAAGTAAAATGGACAATAAAAAATTTCTGAGTGAATTTATTGAAATGTATAAATCTTTGCCATCATTGTGGCAAGTAAAAAGCAAAGATTATTGTAATAGAATTAAAAAGAATAATGATTATGCGACTATAATCGAAAAATTAAAAGAATTAATGGCCACAGCGAGCAATATTGCTGCAGCATAATTGTTGTCCGTATTCATCGCTGTCTGAAAGAGAACTAATGTTCGGCCAAAAGTTCGTATGGTGTATGGCCAAGGCTGACAACAAGATTGCGTAATGTTCGCGGAAATGTTCGTGTCGTGTATTTGGCGCTTACATAAACGGCAAGTAAATTGACTGCGTCAAAAACCCGAAATTTACATTTCTGCCAATTTTAGTTAAAAAAGAAAGTCGGAACTTTAATTAAAAACTTTCAAACACGAAAAGTTGCTTTATTTATAAATCAAATGGCATTTGTGTACTTGGCGTACGTTTTATCACAAGATTAAGAGTTACTGAGTCCATCGCCAGTGGACAGACGCCTTCTTAGAGAAGTAGATAACCCATTCCACCTAAATGCAGCGGAGTTTCGAAAGCTGTACCGACTAACCCCAGACTTGGCTCATGATATTTTTGCTCAACTTGATGGTCAATTCAGTGGTACAAGAATAACTGCGATATCAACAGAGGAAAAAAAATTAAAACCGCATTTACTTACCTTTTGTTAAAATAAGTAAAAATAATGACTTTTGAAAGCAGTTAGTACGCGGAATTTATTTATTTTTGGCATTTCTTTTGTGCTTTTCGCATTTTTTAGGTTTCGTTAAGCTGTGCTGCCACCTTTCTACTATTGAAACGAAATTTAAATGTCATTTATTTCGAGTCGTTAAAACTAAGTTAATAAATAGTACAATCGATAAGACAAGCGACAAAATCGTTAATTAAAATCTCAACAAATCGCATCGTTATAAGTTAGTGAATTCCACTACTGCTCTGTAAATTAAACCTTGCATTTGATGAAGATACGGCAACGTCACATGAAAACTGCAATACGTTCACATTAAAAGTATACTACTTTTTTTTTGTTGTTGCATACTTTTAAGCTTGACATGATATGTTGAATTTAAACCTAAGAATAAATTTTAAAAGGGCAGATGAGCTGCCGGTAAATTTTTCCGCCCGGTAATTTAAAAAGAACTTGAGCAAACGAAAATTCACTTATGGGCAGGATAAAGTGAGCGCTAAAGTTAAAGGCTTGATGAGAAAACGGCCCTTATAGTAGTAGTATGAGTATTAGTGTGGATCGATTTGTATGGACGAAAGTTAACCGATATCGCGCCATCGATTTTTCGATAGGATTTGGGCTCAGGAAAAAAAGGTTCCACTTCGCATAGCCAAAAAAATAATTTTCGGACCTGCGAAATTTAATTTTTTTTGACTTTTTTCGACTTTGATTTTTAAGGTTTTTTTCATGACCTACTCAAAAATTTTCATATATGTACCCTGTTGGACCCAAAAATGTCCCCTAAAAACGTTTTTGATAACAGTTTTTTGAAAAAAATAAAAATAAAAATATACATGAAAATTTTACAATCAAATGAAATTTTTTTAGTAGGTCATGAAAAAAACCTTAAAAATTAAAGTCGAAAAAAGTCAAAAAAATTAAATTTGGCAGGCTCGAAAATTGTTTTTTTTAGGTATGCGTAGTGGAATTTTTTTTCCTGAGCCCAAATCCTATCGAAGAATTGATGGCGCGATATCGGTTAATAAATCGACCCAGTCTAATCTTAATATATAAAAAACACGTGTCACAGGTTTGCGGCCAATGTACTCCTGAACTACTGAACCGATTTTGAATTTGTTTTGCACCCCGTGTGTAGTTTGATCTAACTTGAAATATAGGATAGGTTATATCTCAGTTTATAGTCGCAATATTATTTTATTGCAAATTTTTTTATTTGTTTATCCATAATAATAAAATGTTACGTATATGCAGTGGTGTACCTCTTTTCAGTTGGTATGGATATATTTGTGCCCGTGCTTATTTAATTTTACATATATATATAGCACACCACCAGGGCCGGCGAGAGGAGGGCCCGGGGTTTCTGAGGGGCCCGCGATTTGAGGTACTAAGACATTTTTTTTTAATTCAGGAGAGTCTTTAGTTGTTCTATGTGCAATTTTTAAGCCGAATTTCAAAAGCAACGAATATCTGCATTTCGTTTTAATATTATAGTGAAGTGTGAAAAATAAAAATCTATATATATTAAACTGACTCGGAGTGGGACTGGGACTGAAATAAAATACATACCACCCTCTGGGACAGGCAATAAGGGATGCAGAAGAATGAGAAGGAATTGAGAGAAGAGAAAGGAGAGAAGGAGATTGAGAAAGAGATAAAATGAGACGAAGATGGAGACAGATGAAGCGAAAAAGACGGAGGGAGGAATGAATAAAAGGATTAGGAACAAGCGAAGAGGGGGAGGGCACAGTCAGACGGAAAAAGCTTATTAAAATGTATGCAGATAGGCCAAATTTAGGGCAGGACAACGTCTGCCTGGGTCTTCTAGTGTGTATATAAGAATATTTGAGCATAGAGATCACTCATAAGTTGTTTACAGCTTGAAAAAGATGTGAAAAATGATTGACTGCTTGCTTTGCTGAATCTCCGTGCCTGCACTCAGATGGCATGTAGGTGAACGCAGAATAGTTTCCGAAGGCCTACGAAGCTCTCGAATGCATTATTGTACTAAACCTTTTGTCGATGGTGTTCACGCGAGCCCAATTATCTACGCAACCACAATTTTCAACTCATAATTGATATTAATCGTATCCGTCAACTTTTGACAGCGTAAAATTAATAAATTCTTTTGCACACACATAAGCTTTTATATTAACTTCAGTCATTAATCAGCATTATAATAATTTTATGTTACATTGACTTACGATTTTAAAACACAAAAGACTCAATGACTCTCTTAGTTAAGCATCACAATGATTAGAGTCATTATTCCATATTATTTTGATCTTTAAAACTTAAAATCCTTAATCACTTCAGATCCACAAACCCATTAATATTAACACCAATACCCAATTTATTTATTTGAGTTCTCACTTTACTTATAAAATTTTAGTGATTTATCATATTTGTACAAATCTACATAATAGCGCTTAAAGAACTTACTATGTAATTAAGACACAAATGCTAGTTAAATGTAGCAAACCTGTTTTATGAGCTACAAAATTACATCCGTAACTATTCATGAACTTGTAAAATAGCAGTGCATATATGTAAAATAATTAATTTTACTTTGGTTTTAATTATCCAATTAATGTTGAACTTGTATGGCCCTCGTAACGGCAAGTTTAGTTGTGGACTTTGTTATGCCAATCAGCTTAATTGTACTGTTATTAAGCACTCTCATGTTTAGCTGAAGTAATTAGTGCTTTAAGAAAAACCAAGCACTGTTCGTATTTTTGTTCATGTGCAAAGATATTTGCTCATGGTTTGGGGGAGTCAATATTGTCCAGCGAATTAAAACAAGCGGCTACGCTAGCTAGGCCATGTTATGCGAATGAAAGACGACGCTCCGGCTAAGAAAGTGTTTCTATCGGAACCCGCCTATGGAGGCAGAGGAAGAGGGTGGCCGCCACTCCGCTGGAAGGACGAGGTGGTAAACTCCCTTGCTGTGACCAATTGGCGCCAGTAGACAGAGCGATGGAGGGACTTGCGGGGGAATACAGAATGTAAGCGTAAGTGTAGTCACTACACTGTAAGTGGGATTAATATACTTGGCGAAATTGAAATTGAGCGAAATCGGACGCCAAACCAAGGCAAGGCTAGGATAATAAAAAAATTGTATTAAGGGAAAGAAAAGTTATAGGATAATTGTCGACGAGGTATACACGAATCATTGACCGAAAATGTGTCGTTAATGTATCAAAAAGTTATAGATTAATTATCAAAATATTATCGATTTACTATCGTGGTTTTACCAGTCTCTTTTTAGTGTGTTATCAAAAAGTTATCGATTATTCATTGAAAAGGTGTCGTTATGTTATCAAAATGTTATCGATTTGTTATGAAATTATTATCGATTTATTATCGAAGTGTTACCAGTTTCTTACTAGTGTCTTGTTAATGTTATCGAGTTCTTATAAGCATATTAATCGACAAATTTTCCAAAAATTTATCGATTTGTTTTCGGACAGTGACCAATTTGATATCAGTTTGTTATTGAAAAGTATAGATTTGTTATGCAAAAGTTATCCACGTTTTGTCGAAAAGTTATCGATTTGTAATCAAACACTTATTAATTTGTTATCGAAAAATTATCTTCCTATAATCGAAAATTTATCGATTTTTAAATGAATAGATTTGTAAACGAAAAGCGAATAATTTGTTATTGAAATCTTATCCATTTGTAATCAAAAAGTTAGCGATTTAATATGTATATAATTTATCAATATGTAATCGGAATGTTATTAATTATCGGCGTTACCATTTATCGGCATTACCAGTTATCGGCGTGTTAACGATGACTCATCACTTAGTTATAAACTAGTTACCGATAAAACTTCAACATAAAATCGATGTCACATTTGCACACCGGCGAATGAGAAGAAAGGTAGGAACAGGAAGCGAATTAAAAGAAGTTTTTAAAATATAAGGAGTCCCCAGTTTGAAAGGCACCGGTGAAGGAGGGGCGAAATCGCGTTCTCAACCGCTTCACCAAATATGAGCACAATCATCATCGAAGATATGGTACCATATTCATGGCAAGAGCAATGGAAGTGAAATAAGGAAGGAGAAGGCAAAATCAAGGTTGAGGGGAACGAGAACGACAAGGATATGTTGAAAAGGTAGGGAAGGTATAATAGGAGAAAGGGCAATCAATATGAGGAATTTTATTTCTAATATATGGAAGCTTTAGTTTTGGAGACAATGGCGAGTGAAGGATAAGAGCGTAAGCGAGACGGAATAGTAGAGGTTGAAGAATAGAGTGAAAAAAATAATGGAAGAAGGAAGCGGGGCGACGGCGATATTCAGATAAAGGGGAGTGAGATAATTTTCTGGCCCCCGTGGTGCGATGGTAGCATGCTCCGTCTACTACACCGAAGATCCTGGGTTAACGCCCCGGGTAAAGCAACATCAAAATTTTATAAACAAAGTTTTTCAATTTGAAGAACATGTTTCTAGGCTGGGTCGCCCCTCAGCAGTGTTTGGCAAGCACGCCGAGTGTATTTCTGCCATGAAAAGCTCTCAGTGAATACTCATCTGCTTACAGATACTGTTCGGAGTCGGCATAAAACAAGTAAGAAAAATTAAAAGGAGCACGACGCAGATTGGAAGGAAGCTCGGCCTAAAATCTCTTCGGAGGTTATCGCGCCTTATATTATTATTTTTATATGATTGTCATCTAGAAAGGTTGAGGGAAGGAGAGGTAGGAGGATAGTTAAAGGAAGAAGGGGAAGAAAGCGAGATGGGAGAATAAAAATTTCGAAAGGTAACGAGAAGAAAAGGAAGGTTACATTTCGAAATGTAGGAAATTCAAAGATCGGACAGAACGTTTTCCGGATCCGCTAGTAGTTAAAAAATAAGGTATGACTATAACAATAAGAATCACAATAGCAGCTACAGATGTACTCACATCAACCTGATGGCCCAAAGCGCAGCCTGCTAATACATTATTTTTGGCTTCAGGTTATGCTAACATACCTTTTGGATTTTAAATCCCACTTTAATTTCGAGATTAATTTTCATCGTTTGGTGCAATTAGAGTTTCGGTTGAATTTCTATGCAGTTGGTTCGGTTCAAGTTCCGATTGATTTTTTCGTTCTTATCCTGATTTTGCTCCGGTTTCTGCATTGGTTTCGGGTAAGGTTTGGTTGCCACACTCGCGCCTGGGCTTCGATTTTTTTCTTTCGTTGTGATTTTGATCCCAATTTAAAATCGGGCAACTTCCCTCTTCTCTTTATGCTTCTTATAATTGCTTTTCTTTCTACGTTTCCCTTTCTCTTTCAATTATGCTCCTTTTTCTTCATTTATATATTTGATTTCGTTCATCTTCATTAACTTATTTGGTGTCTGAATGCGCTCATATCAACTCAACTATGTAAAATTTCATTACAAAATATGTTGGCACTACATCTTACGAATTTCTGAGAAATATCTAGCAATTATCTGGTTCTCGCGAGATTTTCGAAGCTTGAAATACTCATAAGGCTCGTCGGGCTTCTAGACATTCAAGTTAATCGGTGCATTGACGAGCCCCTTTTGAGAAGAAACCGTAAGTTCTGCACATGCTGGTGCTAATGGAGCGACTAACTGAATGTTGAGATGCTCGCCAGCTTTACGAGTATTTCGAGAATCTCGCGAGTAGCCAAGTTCTCGTTACTCGATTCTCGAAATTTTCGATAGAGATCGAGAAGAAATCGTCACGTCTAGTTTATGTACACATCATAGCTAAAAGCACAGTTGCCACTTTAGTTCACTTGGACCAAAAATGGTCCTTTCCAACCCCATTAGTCTTTTTTCAATTTTGGTCCTTTTTAGGCAGTAGCCACGATTTTGGTAGTAAAATCCTTGTAAACCCACATATAATTTTAAATTTACTTCAATGGAATTCTTAACACAACAGTTGCTCAGTCAATAAAATATAGCAGAACAATGACATTTCACTCAGGAAATAATTTAGGCGCGACATTAAAAAGAGAAGTGTGGGATCTTTGAGCAAACACATTGTTATTAATTTTTAATGAAACAACGGACTTATCAGAAAAAAATAGTCTTGTTTTAGTAGCTAGATATTTCGATCGGTTATCAAATACTTTTCGTGCTAGATTTTTGCCACTATTCGAAGAAATATGAAAATGAACTGAAAATCAAGTAAAAGAATGAAAGAGTATAAGGATGCCACTCACTTAATTTATGGTCAAGCATACCGAAAGATATTGAATGTTTGTAAAGGACAACGTTCCAAAAAAAAGGTAACACCTTTAAAATTGTTGACAAAAAAATTCTCTACAAAAAGCTTTCAGTTAACAAGTGTTGGCACGTCGATATTTAAGCCTCCGATAGATTTGTCGTCGGGCAGACGAGAAGCTTTATTTTCGTGAATAACTTTACTGCTACCCATCCGATCATGAAAAGCTTCAGTGAATTTTTAGGTTTAGAGGGGGTCTTTTTAATAATTCGGAAATCGATATTTTTTATACCTTTCATGAACATGAAATGGTATATTAACATTGGTCCGATGTTTGTAACGTTGAGAAATATAGAAGATAGACTCACCATTAAGTATACCGAATTGATCAGGGCGACGAACTGAGTTGATATAGCCACGTCCGTCTGTCCGTCCATCTGTCCGTCCGTCTGTCCATCCGTCTGTCTGTTTGAACGCAAACTAGTCCCTCAAATTTTGAGATATCTCAATGAATGGATCCGGTAGGATCGGACCACTATAACATATATCTCCCATACAACCGATCGTTCAGATAAGATGATTTTGGTCATTCCTTCCGCAATTTAGAAAGTATTAACGTGAAACTCGATGATATATATTCTAATAAATCATAGAAGATATCCTGTAAAAAATCACTTTGATCTGAGCTATATATAGTTATATCCCATACAACCGATCGTTCAGATAGAAAGATTTTTGGCCATTTCTCCTTTAATTTAGAAAGTATAAACGTGAAACTCGGTGATATATATTTTAATATATCATAGAAGATTTTCTGAAAAAATCACTTTGATCGGAGCTATATATAGTATATATCCCATACAACCGATCGTTCCGATAGAAAGATTTTTGGCAATTTCTCCCTTAATTTCCAATATAAAAACGTTAAATTTGGTGATAATTATTATAATATATCATAGAAGATTTCCTGTAAAAATCATTCCGTTCGGAGGTTTATATAATATATATCCCATACAACCGATCGTTCAGATAAGGCCGTTTTTATATTTATATCTACCTTAAAATCGTTTAGGTATGTACATACATCTGTTCACTATATATTTCTTATCTTATACGTCCGATATTTGGAGATTACGAACGGGATAAGATTATTGTTCAGCCCCATTCATGGAAGGTATAAAGTGTTCCGGCACAGCCGAAGACAGTCCCGGCCTTACTTGTTTATTTTTTCTTTTTTCTTTTTGTACCAAAGTTGATAATGTCACATTTTAGCTTTGTCGTCTAGCTAGACGAACATATTTTTAAGCATATAAGACGTCATTTCAAAATTTATGATTAAAAATTCAAACTTATTTCTTGGTAATCACAGTGTGCGACGAGTTTTCGTCAAAAGCGTAGAAGACGCAAGGGAAACAAAAATGTTAACGGATGAAGAAGCATTGAGCGTATTTATTGACTTGGACTTGAATTGAAAGAAAGGAGGGTGGAGCCGTGTGTAGAAGTCCACTAAAGTGGGGAAAACTTCTGATCGCCATTTACCTGGGAATGGCCAGAGCGATTCTTTTGCATGCGGTTCAAGCAGCTCACTACGTCCGGTCGCTTGCGGCCTAGTATCCTCTGGGTAGCCACTAAACACCCGTTTAGTGGTGAGCTAATGTGAGAAGGCGACAACCTGGCTATGCCACTCTGACATAATCGGTTTAAGGCTAGCCAGGGGATCTTTCGTCAGCAGCGTCTGTCCACTACGAGGTGCGGCTGCAAGCAGGCGTCTGTCTTGGATCAAGCGGCTCGCTATATAAACGTACAATTAATATTTCACCCTCGCTGAGCGGGTTGTGCGTTGGACTTGGAATCCGCCACGTTAAACCACACTCTAATGAAAAGCAACAACAAACCTCGGATAAAAAGAACACCTTTTATTGATGACGACCATGGCAAACGTTTGAAGGACAATGAATTGAGGGCATGCACCTGGAACGTATGCTCCCTGTATGAGATTGGTGCAGATGCCCGGCTAGTTGATGTCCCTCGTCAGAGCAAAATCTGACATAAAGAAATGCGTTGGACGTTGAAGCAAGGAAGAAAGAAGATACAAAAATTGTGATATCTATTGGGGTGGTAATACAAATAAGCGCAGTTTCGGCGTCGGATTCGTGGTGGGAGAGATACTTTGTCGCCAGGTACTGGCGTTCAAAGCGAATAAAAGCAAAATTTTTAATATATCATTCGTCTGCGCCCATGCACCGACAGAGGAGAAAGACGATGAGGTGAAAGACGCTTCGGCCATGATATAAAAGTCGTGCTTGGCGACTTTAACGCCAGGGTGAGCAAAGAAGGTGTTTTTGCCCTCCTTTTCTCCTAATGGACTGACTTTGCCGTTGCTCAAAACATAGTAATTTCCAGCACGAAGTTCATGCATAAGAAGATACATCAAGCTACATGGCTGTCCCCCGATCGAAATACTCGCAATCAGATCGATCACGTTGTGATAAACGACCGGCATGCCTCCAGTGTTTTAGATGTGCGCACGATCCGAGGACCTAACATCGACCGGGACCATTATCTCGCACAGCCAAAATACGCACCCGCAACAAAGAAAACAAGGAAAACTGGACATCGAAAGGCTGCAATCGCAACAGATTGCCAATGGTTTCGCAACTCATTCTCACACTTGCCCTCTGAGAGCTCAACTCAGCCTGAAGGAATGCAGGAGCAGTGGGAGCATATCTTCAGAGCACTTCGTACTGCCGCCGAGGAAAGAATTGGTTACTGGTGGACCACGGAAAAACAACTGGTATGATGAAGAATGCTGCGTTGCAACCGAAAGAAAAGACGCTGCCTACAGGGCTACGTTAAAAGCGCGCACGAGGAGTGTGTGAACGCCATCGCGAGTTAAAAAGGGAAGCGAGACGTTTTTTCAGGAAGAAAAAAGCAGAAGCAGAAAA
>JARSSU010006285.1:0-23600 GCA_029619165.1 Eurosta solidaginis
GCTTCTTCCTATCGGGAGATAATTATAATAAACTACAAATACTACTTAATTGGAAAAGCGTACTGGAAGGGAGGAGGTTAAGAAAACTTAAAACATAAAAACCAGAAGCCGTCCCCCCCAGCCCCACGTAGCCCGTCGTTCCAAATTAAAATAAATTTTAGGGAGAGATTAATAAAACCGAAGGCACGAGTCAAAAAAATCTCCACAAGGGGATTAACGACAGCTACAAAAATGTGATGGTGAAAAAAAGGAGAAAACCGAACACTGGCCAACATCAGCAGGAACGGTAGTTGGTATCCGAAACCAATGCGGGCACCAAGTAGTGGACGGTCCTATGTAGCAAAAACAAAAACAAAATACAAAATAACAAACATGAATCATAATTGCAACAAAAAAATCAAAAGGTCGTCCTTAAACACCCAAAAGACGCGACAACAAAAACAGAAAAATCAGTAATAAAAAAAAAAAACTTACAAGAAACAAAAAAACGACCAACAAAAACAACCATCGCAAAGGTGTTAGAAAGAGCAAAGTTTCATTCCGACCGCTTTCCGCGCAGCACTTTTCCTTACATCGTTTTCTCACCCCCTGCCTTTTCTCTTGTGTGTTTTTTTTTATGGTTTGTTTTTCTTGTGTTTCTTAATTGTATGGGTGTTGTGCCGGTTTTTTCAGTTTCTCTCCGATTCTACCATCATATCTTCTCGTGCCCCCGATATCCTATAAACAAAGTTTCAGAAAAATCACACAAGATATTCAATATTATCTGCACAAACTTTTAAACCAAATTTTTCTAAATCCATTTCTCAATAAATCATAAAAAAAATTCATTCAATGTGAAAAAGAAAATGTTCGGTTCCGAAAAAAAAAAATAACAAAGAAATCGAGAATAAAACAAAAAAAAAAAAAAAAGAAAAAATAATAAAACTTCAAGCGTAATGAGTCCGAACAATTACAAAAAATACCCTTCTATACCCACTATCGGCACTATTTCTAAGCAGATCGAGAATAAAAAAAAAACATGAATGGAAATAAAACTGTTTCCTAACCCTTGAGGTTACGCTGATGTCTTGATTCTTGTACTTTTGTGCGGCCTATTCTGGCGCTTTTCTGCTTCTTCTATTCTTTCTTCTTGTTCTTGGCTTCCTTCTGGGTCCGTCACAATTCTTTTTATCACATTCTTCACATAAACCCCAACACATTCTTTCTTACAAACATTGTCTTTTAAAAATTTACCCAAACGTTTGTCAGTAAAAAAAGCAAGATGAAAGATCGAAAAAAAAAAATGAGGCAAAGTTTAAACGGAGGGAAAACCCGACCGAAACGAGCGATCGGAGACACACACCATCCAATATGTGAACTTATATAGGATAAAAAGAATGAAAGAAAAAAAGGAGGAAAAAATACGGGGGGAAAGGGGTGACAAAACATAGGCAGGGGACAAAAAAGGGGGGGGGGGGGGGGAAAAAAAAAGGGGAGGGGGGGCGAAAGAAAAAAAAAAAAAAAGGGGGACGGGAAAGGGGAGGAAAAACAGGGGGGGGGGAGGAGGGGGGCGAAAAAATAAGAAGCAATAAGGGAAAGCATTGCACATTGCCTGGGGATCGGTGCCCGAATGTGCTCGCTCTAAGGCGTAAAAAAAAAGGGGGGCTAAAAGACCCTAATAGCTATAAAAAATCGACGGGGGGGCCTAAACCTAAACCCCTGAACTCGGTGCGCCGACAAGAGCGACTATATAAAATCGGGAGGCCAGGGTGTGGTCAGGTCGGAAGACGGATAGGCGGGCAAAGTGACCTGACCTAGAGACTGAAAGACAACCTTGGGACACTAGAAAACCTACCCTTAAGAAAACCTACTAGCAGCAAAGGAGTAAAAAACCCCCATAAAAGGTCCCTAAATAAAAGCTTCTAAAATTCTGCTTGTCTTCTTTCTCTTCTTCTAAAGAAACTTCCTACTTCTAGTAGAAAAAGTTCTAACATCTCTCATTTCTAAAAAAAGCTTTCCTCTTTGTTTCTTTACTAGCGCTTGCTTTCTTTCTATTCTGGCTCTGCAAGAAGCTCTTCTTTCACTTTTCTTATCTACTATTCTAAAAATCTAAAAAAATCTCTTCTAATCTACTGCTGCTGTCTTCTTCTTTCTTTCTCTTTCTCTTCTAAGCTAGCTTCTAGCTTCAATCTTCTAACTATCTATCTAACTATCTTTACTAAACAAGACTCCACAGGAAACTTAGAAATTTAAATTTAATTTTTAAAAAATAAAAAATAAATAATAAAAATAGAAAACAAAATACAATAGAAATCATCATAACCCATAGCTCATATATTCCTCTTCCTGGGTGGGTTTTGAAGAAAATAATATTTTTTTTTTTTAGATATTTTTTTTTTTATTTTATTATTTTTTTTTTTATAAAAATTATTTTTTTTTTTTTTTTTTTTCAGTTTGGTCGTTGAGCAAACTTCTGCTAACACCGCTAACTGATTCAGTCTATATGAGGTTCTCATGACCAGCCAGTTCAACCTGTCCCAGCCACCATTTCTCGATTAATAGATACAAATTAAGTTGAGTTGAATAGCCTAAACATATTAACACCTTGAAATAGTAAAAAGAAGTTTTTCCCACTTCCAAGAGCAGGGAATAATCCCACGTGTTGTGAAGTCTGAGGAATCTATACCGACACGGGATCGAAAAGTACTGCGCTAACAGCCGTCATCCTAATAAACGAAAAGGCAATGTACATGTTTTACCCAAAGCGAACAGAAAACGTAGCCGCAATACTCGAATGTTGGAGGGGGTAATCAAACGATTTTTCGTATAAGAGTTTTTTCGCCATTCCTTCCTCATCTTAACAGCTGGAAACTTGAAATTTTACGGGATGCTCTACATATATAGCATGATGAAAAACGTCAAATCGGCCGTATATACAAAATAAATTCCATACAACTGATTGTTCAGATTTTATGAATTTTTTTAATTTCATCAGCTCCATTCCTGAATCTCTCTCATTCTAATTATCTTCCTTTCCATTATCTCTTATACTATTTTCACACAGACGGCTTATTGAATAATAAAGGCAGTTTTCTACATTAAGACGCTTATTGAGCTCAATCTTCCCTACAAAACTCGAATCTATTATTATTTCATTAGTAGCTAATCGAATGCCTAATGAAGTCAAAAGCACAATGCAACTCTCTTGGCAGTGTCCGCTTCCGTTTCCGCTTCTTAGTTTTTGGTGTGTTCAGTGCTTAAAAATGTCATTTGTCAAAGCAAATGTCATTGTCTGCATGGCGGAACGATACAAGGTGGCCGCATCGAACAGCTGATTATAACCTTTTTTATTTGATTTCATACATCAACTACCGGCGCAGTACGATTTTGACATTTGTCCATCGAATTTACAAGTACATGGAATTTTTTTTGTTTGTAGGTATGTCACCATGCTCCCACTTGTATCGTTCCGCCATGATTGTCTGTCTCATCCTTCATACTAATCGAGCAGTTACTTCTGTGTGAAAGCAAAAAATTTACGATTTCATTAGCAGGTGAAATGAGATCATAAGTTTCTGTGTGAAAACAGTATTACCCTTCTCGTTCTTGTTCTATTAAATTCATTTTCGGGTACTTAGGACCTGTGTCAATCGTTTCAATTTACTATGGTGGGAAATCTTGTTGTTGTGGTAACATTTCAGAAAGAGGGTGTGGCACTGCCTACATTTCCAGCATCAAATATTTTTAAGCAAATCACAGCCTCTTACCAAACATGATCAAAATTACAAACATATTGAACATTCCCATGGTCAATCATCGGATGTAATTGGAAAGCAATTATTTTAGAAAATATCCTTCGAAATTCTGACTTGCTAATACCTTATTATATTCTACATTGCTATAGTTAAAGAAATTGTTTATTTAAACCAAATAGTTTTTTAAGAAATTTATAAATATTCTAACACTTGAATCCGAAATAATTTATTATACTACTTAAAAACATAGTTTCGTAAATTATCCTATAAAATTATCCAGGCCTCCTTGATACACGTCTAGCACCAGCTCTACGAAGGCGACGGGTGCACTATTTCGTCTACGCCGATTATTGTCTGCGACTGTGACCACTCCTCCTGTGCCTAGTAGCACACCTTCTCTTGCTGGTAACACACCAGCCGTACTGGAGCTAGAACTCCCCCAGCTGGTGCCACGGCTCCAGTTCCCCGTAGCGGGGCATACACAATTACAAGGATTGGCGGCGGTGTTGAGTCCTGAGTAAAATACAGCGTTGGCCTGATACACCAACATGCAACTAATTAGAAAAGTACGAAAGATGCGATTTGACACTTCTACTTCCTATTTGTTTTTGAATTTGTGACTGTGAGGTTTCCGGAATATGATGCGTTATTTTATAGCGAAATATTTAACCATGGCAATAAAGTGGATCTTATAGACGATATAACTCACGCTCTATAAGTCATGGCCCTTTAAAAATATATACGTGTGTATAAATTCAAAATAAATTTTTACACTTTTTAAGCAACTATTTCAAGAGTTGTTATTTTGTACATACACATCCAGATCACCTTATGCGAAATATGTTTGTCCACCAGCAAGCTGTACAAATAGTTCCTTTTTTTTTGTTCAACCTTGATATATGTACGACGGCGAATGATATTTCCATCATTAGTAGGGCAACCATGAAAAATATTCTTCGTCAACGCAGTTTTAACCCAATAAGTGACCGATATTAACTATGGCATGGGATTGTCTATCCCTACTCCTGTATTTTTTTTGGAATGTAGACTTCACCATAATGATTAACTGGTACGGTTTCTCAGATAGCTGGTTTGCTGCCGGCTCTAGTGAAAAAGGTGTTCAACAGGGGAGACGACAGATGCTGCTGCCTTAAGGCCCTTGAAAAGTGGACATAATCATACCGCCTTAGTCATAACTATTTTTTACTTAACCATATCTATTGGAATCAGTTATTCGTGCCTTAACCTGATTTCATAAAAAAAGTACAAATGTAGAACATTAGTAACAATTGCACAATTAATAAGTCACTATGTCCAAAGGTGTCCAAAACACAAAATAAATATTTCTAAGTTATGGATGTGAGGAAATACCAAAAAAACCAATTACCAAGGTGTTATGGTATGGCACTATTGAGGTTGGTTGGATCAGCTGTTTTAAATGGATATGGATATGTTTGCCAAGCCCTTAAGCAACAAATGTTTTCGGCTTCGGACCCCTTAGAGTCAATGAAATTTGAAAATAAAGAACTGGTGTAAAAGTACAAATAAACTTAAATGAACATCTAGGATTTTCTTATGCCATGTTTAGATAAAAGCATATATTCTTTTACTTTTTCGCTTGTACCTCCGCAAATGACAAAGTCACCACAAAAGTTAAGCAGCAACTAATAAATGCCAAATCCACCAAGTTCCACAAAACTAACACTCACATTGAATATACCATAGGCCGCCTTTTAGCATATCCCGAATCTCTGACCAGCTAATCTTCACTGCACAACTTTCATGGTCATGAAAAATTCGGGACATTAATCTTTCTGACGTTTTGTTCATTACCTCATTGGAACGCTACTCTCTCTAAATTTTTGAACGGCCTGACAACGCCCATGTAGTTAACATATTTCTTAAGTATGCTTTATAAAAAAATAACTTCTAGCCTGTAGAGAAGTCAGAAACCAGTGATAAATATGTCCGACTAAGAACTAGAACTTAACACCAAATGAGGCCTAGTTCGATAGCAACATATTTTCGCTGAATTAAAAATCGACAGTTTAGGTTTTTATATTTCTTATTCAGCAAATATTTTATAAATATGATATCTTTAAATAACTCAACCCAGTTTGAAGGAGTTTCTTCTTCCTTATGCTTTAAAGCCTTTCCCTTACGTGAACTACATCAATAACATATACATAGGTAAGCTAAACTGGCAGGAAAGCGGTTTCACCAAGGAAATTTTTTCGCCATAGATTCAATAAAGTACATTTAGACAATTACAAGCAACTTATATTTGAATCGTATTTAACATGCCTAAGTTCTTTAGAAGCAAATTCGGGGAACCCCAAATACTTATTGCCCGTTAACACACACACTTGTGAAAGAGTTTCTGCGCCGTAATACTCTCTATCGCGTACCCGGTGTAAAATCGATTCAGGGTAATTCTTCTAAGAGCTATTTTAAATAGGGAGTTGATATTTCCAATGCACATATTTATTGAGTGGTTTGGAACTAACGAAAAATAGGATCAAGTCATATTAAAAGCAACATGCAGTGTTTCCGTCTGGTTCGGAGCCAACGAAATATTACGTACAAAAGAAATATATTTAAACTATAAATTATTTTCCAAGTTCGAAACTATCGAAATAGTACCAAATAAACCAACTAGTTCAAAGTGGACATTTTTAACTAGTACGAAACTAAAGAAAACGTAATGCAAAATTGAACATTTCCACCGTCTAGGATATCGCCATATTAAGTTCGCCAGTTGAAAGCATGTTAAAGAATAAGTGGTTCAGAATGCACTAGAAGCACACCAGTTTTGAACTACAGATTTTCCCTACAGGAACTTTACAAGAGCAACAAAGCAACCATGGCTTTTTTCTGAAAGGTGACATCGCACAGATACATTTTTCTGAACAACTAATGGCTAGTTGTATTTTAATTCGCACTAAATGGTTTAAACTGGTTACAAGGTTTCCTTGGCTACAGTGCACAGTTCTAATGTTCCATAAGCTTCATGAATTGTTTTTTCCTTCATAAGCTTTGGTCCTGGGTAATATTAGTCATTATAAATCAAATAACATTTCATACTAACATTTAGAAATCTACCATTTCTATATCAACCACTTATTCATCTTTTTCCAAAGGCGTTAAAGTTTTTACTCGGTAATTTCATTTCTGGGGTAAAAAAACTAATCGGAGAGAGTTAAAATGTTAGTATGAAATTCTAAGATTTGTACAGTTAGCAATATTTTCTTGAAAAAAAGTTGTCGGGATTTGAGGCAGAGCCTGTCTTCCAATTTGCGTCGGGTTCCTTTCAATTTTTCCTACGAATTTGCGGGGCGGGTTTGTTTTACGCCGACTACGAATGACGTCTGCAAGGCAGAAAAGTGTTCACTGAGAAGCACTTCATGGCAGAAATGCATAGAAATTTTCGTTTAATTGAAACAATTTGTTTCCAATATTTTGTATGTTATTTTGCCCGGGGCTCGAACCCGAAGCGCGCTGCCTCCACACGACGCCGGCCGCCACAAAGTTTTAACTCTTCCAGATATTTTACAATGTGACCAAAGACCCCTTGCCACCATCTAATCTAAATACTTGATAAAGGGCCTTAAATTAATAAAATACCATATGTCATATTTTATGACAAATATACACTCTACCTGATGAAGATGAAAAAATTTCATCGAAACGCGTAGGAGGAAAGAGAAATCTTTTGTTTTGTCTTTATTTTATCGGCCGAAAAGCTTCAAGTATTTACAATTTAATAAAATACCGTTAAAAGCTAGCAAACAATGCCACTCAAAATATTGTGCTGCTTCTAATGGTAGCAATAAGGAGACTCCGGATAATAATCTCTGGATTATAATCTGGATAATTACATCACTAAGGTACTATCCCGACTAACTTGTTGAATACCATCCAATTCCCTCACCACGGCTAGGTGCCCTTGCCAATTGGGTTGGAGAAGCTATAAGTTGCGCTTGCAACCACCTGAATCCCTCTCTAATAATTCAATGCATACAACGACCGTAACCTTGCTTAGTTGTTACAAAACAAGTTTTGAGTCAAAGTACTCTGAGTGAAATTCAAATTTTTCATTACTCAAACATAGTGATTTAAACAGCTGTTTCAGAATTGAAGACTTAGCATAAACGCGTTGTTTTTATCATTCACGCTTTATTTGCATTTCTTCGAAACATATTTTTTTATACTCAGTTGAGCAGAGCCCACAGAGTATATTAAGTTTGATTGGATAACGGTTGGTTGTACATATATAAAGGAATCGAGATAGATATAGACTTCCATATATCAAAATAATCAGGATCGAAAAAAAATTTGATTGAGTCATGTCCGTCCGTCCGTCCGTCCGTCCGTCCGTTAACACGATAACTTGAGTAAATTTTGAGGTATCTTGATGAAATTTGGTATGTAGGTTCCTGAGCACTCATCTCAGATCGCTGTTTAAAATTAACGATATCGGACTATAACCACGCCCACTTTTTCGATATCGAAAATTTCGAAAAACCGAAAAAGTGCGATAATTCATTACCAAAGACAGATAAAGCGACAAAACTTGGTAATGAGTTGAATTTATGACGCAGAATATAAAACTAGTAAAATTTTGGACAATAGGCGTGGCACCGCCCACTTTTAAAAGAAGGTAATTTTAAAAATTTTGCAAGCTGTAATTTGTCAGTCGTTGAAGATATCATAATGAAATTTGGCAGGGACGTTACTCCTATTACTATATGTATGCCTAATAAAAATTAGCAAAATCGGAGAAGGACCACGCCCACTTTTAAAAAATTTTTTTTTAAGTAAAATTTTAACAAAAAATTTAATATCTTTACAGTATATAAGTAAATTATGTCAACATTCAACTCCAGTAATGATATGGTGCAACAAAATACAAAAATAAAAGAAAATTTCAAAATGGGCGTGGCTCCTTCCTTTTTCATTTAATTTGTCTAGGATACTTTTATCGCCATAAGTCGAACAAAAATTAACCAATCCTTTTGAAATTTGGTAGTGGCATAGATTTTATGATGTTAACTGTTTTCTGTGAAAAAGGGCGAAATCGGTTGATGCCACGCCCAATTTTTATACACAGTCGTTTGTCTGTCCTTCCGCATGGCCGTTAACATGATAACTTGAGCAAAAATCGACATATCTTTAATGAACTTAGTTCACGTACTTACTTGAACTCACTTTATCTTAGTATGAAAAATGAACGAAATCCGACAATGACCACGCCCACTTTTTCTATATCGAAAATTACGAAAAATGAAAAAAATGCCATAATTCTATACCAAATACGAAAAAAGGGATGAAACATGGTGAGGTAATTGGATTGGTTTATTGACGCGAAATATAACTTTAGAAAAAACTTTATAAAATGGTTGTGACACCTACCATATTAAGTAGAAGAAAATGAAAAAGTTTCGTTTGATGCCCATATCGTAAAAACAAATTCTAGGGTCAAACCTGGTCCACCTTTATGGCGATATCTCGAAACGGCGTCCACCTGTGGAACTAAGCATCACTCCCTTTTAAAATACTCATTAACACCTTTCTTTTGATACCCATATTGTACAACCAAATTCTAGGGTCACCCCTGGTCCACCTTTATGGCGAAATCTCGAAACGGCGTCCACCTATGGAACTAGGGATTACTCCCTTTTAAAATACTCATTAACACCTTTCATTTGATACCCATATCGTACAAACGCATTCTAGAGTCACCCCTGGTCCACCTTTATGGCCATATCTCGAAAAGGCGACCACCTATACAACTACCACCACTCCCTTTTAAAACCCTCATTAATACCTTCAATTTGATACCCATATCGTACAAACAAATTCTAGGGTAACACCTGGTCCACCTTTATGGCGATATCTCGAACGGCGTCCACCTGTGGAACTAAGCATCACTCCCTTTCAAAATACTCATTAACACCTTTCTTTAGACACCCGTATTATACAAACAAATTCTAGGGTCACCCCAGGTCCACCTTTATGGCGATATCTCGAAACGGCGTCCACCTATGGACCTAAGGATTACTCCCTTTTAAAATACTCATTAACATCTTTCGTTTGATACCCATATTGTACAAACGCATTCTAGGGTCACACCTGGTCCACCTTTGTGGCGATATCTCGAAACGGCGTCCACCTGTGGAACTAAGCATCACTCCCTTTTAAAATACTCTTTAGCACCTTTCTTTAGATACCCATATTGTACAAACAAATTCTAGGGTCACCCCTAGTCCAGCTTTGTGACGATATCTCGAAACGGCGTCCACCTGTGGAACTAAGCATCACTCCCTTTTAAAATACTCATTAACACCTTTCTTTTGATATCATATTGTACAAACAAATTCTAGGGTCACACCTGGTCCACCTTTATGGCGATATCTTGAAACGGCGTCCACCTGTGGAACTAAGCATCACTCCCTTTTAAAATACTCATTAACACCTTTCTTTTGATACCCATATTGTACAAACAAATTCTAGGGTCACCCCTGGTCCACCTTTATGGCGATATCTCGAAACGGCGTCCACCTATGGAACTAAGGATTACTCCCTTTTAAAATACTCATTAACACCTTTCATTTGATACCCATATCGTACAAACGCATTCTAGAGTCAACCCTGATCCACCTTTATGGCTATATCCCTAAATGGCGTCCACCTATAGAACTATGGCCCACTCCTTCATAAAATACTCTTTAATGCCTTCATTTGATACACATGTCATACAAACACATTCCAGGGTTTCCCTCGGTTCATTTTCCTACATGGTTATTTTCCCTTATGTTGTCACCATAGCTCTCAACTGAGTATGTAATGTTCGGTTACACCCGAACTTAACCTTCCTTACTTGTTATAAATACTTTTAAGTTAAAAAGTAGGGTCATTCTCATTACCGACAGGGTCAAATATTTCACTATAAATGATTCAAAAAATTTTCAGCAACGTACCAGTCTTGAAAGTTACTAACAAAACTATATTAAATAAAAACAAGTAAGGAAGGCTAAGTTCGGGTGTAATCGAACATTACATACTCAGTTGAGAGCTGAGGAGACAAAGTAAGGGAAAATCACCATAAAAAGAACCTAGAGTAACCCTGGAATGTGTTTGTATGACATGTGTATCAAATGGAAGATATTAAAGAGTATTTTAAGAGGAAGTGGGCCATAGTTCTATAGATGGACGCCATTTAGGGATATAGCCATAAAGGTGGACCAGGCCTGACTCTAGAATTTGTTTGTACGATATGGGTATTAAATGAAAGGTATTAATGAGTATTTTAAAAGGGCGTTAGCCTAAGTTATATTGATGGACGCCTTTCGAGATATCGCCATAAAGATGGACCAGGAGTAACTCTAGAATTTGTTTGTACGATATGAGTATCAAATGAAAGGTGTTAATGAATATTTTAAGAGGGCGTGGGCCTTAGTTCTATATGTGGACGCCTTTTCGAGATATCGCCATAAAGATAGGGGTGACTCTAGAATTTGTTTGTACTATATGGGTATCAAACGAAAGGTTTTAATAAGTGTTTTAAAAGCGCGTGGGCCTTAGTTCTATAGGTGGGCGCCTTTTCGAGATATCGCCATGAAGGTGAACCAGGTGTGACTATAGAATTTGTTTGTACGATATGGGTATCAAATGAAATGTGTTAATGATAATTTTAAAAGGGAGTGGGCCTAAGTTCTATAGGTGCACGCCTTTTCGAGATATCGCCATAAAGGTGGACCACGGGTGACTCTAGAATTTATTTTGTACGATATGGGTATCAAAAGAAATGTATTAATAATTATTTTAAAAGGGCGTGGGCCTAAGTTCTATAGATGGACGCCTTTTCGAGATATCGCCATAAAGATGGACCAGGGGTGACTCTAGAATGTGTTTGTACGATATGAGTATCAAATGAAAGGTGTTAATGAGTATTTTAAAAAGGAGTGGGCCTTAGTTCTATATGTGGACGCCTTTTCGAGATATCGCCATAAAGATGGACCAGGGGTGACTCTAGAATGTGTTTGTACGATATGGGTATCAAATTAAAGGTATTAATGAGGGTTTTAAAAGGGAGTGGCCCTTAGTTGTATATGTGAAGGCGTTTTCGAGATATCGACCAAAATGTGGACCAGGGTGCTCCAGAACATCATCTGTCGGGTACCGCTAATTTATTTATATATGTAATACCACGAACAGTATTCCTTCCAAGATTCCAAGGGCTTTTGATTTCGCCCTGCAAAACTTTTTCATTTTCTTCTACTTAATATGGTAGGTGTCACACCCATTTTGCAAAGTTTTTTTCTAAAGTTATATTTTGCGTCAATAGACCAATACAATTACCATGTTTCATCCCTTTTTTCGTATTTGGTATATAATTATAGCATTTTTTTCATTTTTCGTAATTTTCGATATCGAAAAAGTGGGCGTGGTCATTGTCGGATTTCGGCCATTTTTTACATCAATACAAAGTGAGTTCAGATAAGTACGTGTACTGAGTTTAGTAAAGATATATCGATTTTTGCTCAAGTTATACTGTTAACGGCCGAGCGGAAGGACAGACGGTCGACTGTGTACAAAAACTGGGCGTGGCTACAACCGATTTCGCCCTTTTTCACAGAAAACAGTTATCGTCCCAGACTCTAAGCCTCTACCAAATTTCACAAGGATTGGTAAATTTTTGTTCGACTTATGGCATTAAAAGTATCCTAGACAAATTAAATGAAAAAGGGCGGAGCCACGCCCATTTTGAAATTTTCGTTTTATTTTTGTATTTTGTTGCAACATATCATTACTGGAGTTGAATGTTTAACATAATTTACTTATATACTGTAAAGATATTAAAT
Organism: Eurosta solidaginis; assembly: GCA_029619165.1. Lineage (NCBI taxonomy): Eukaryota > Metazoa > Arthropoda > Insecta > Diptera > Tephritidae > Eurosta > Eurosta solidaginis. The sequence continues at coordinate 12,599 of JARSSU010006285.1, forward strand.
TTGTTTGTTAAAATTTGACTTTAAAAACAAATTTTTTTTTAAAAAGTGGGCGTGATCGTTCTCCGATTTGCTAATTTTATTAAGCAGACATATAGTAATAAGGGTAACGTTCCTGCCAAATTTCATCATGATATCTTCAACGACTGCCAAATTACAGCTTGCAAAACTTCTAAATTACCTTCTTTTAAAAGTGGGCGGTGCCACGCCCATTGTCCAAAATTTTACTAGTTTTCTATTCTGTGTCATAAGTTCAACTCACCTACCAAGTTTCATCGCTTAATCCGTATTTGGTAATGAATTATCGCAGTTTTTCGATTTTTCGAAATTTTCGATATCGAAAAAGTGGGCGTGGTTATTGTCCGATATCGTTCATTTTAAATAGCGATCTGAGATGAGTGCCCAGGAATCTACATACCAAATTTCATCAAGATATCTCAAAATTTACTCAAGTTATCGTGTTAACGGACAGACGGACGGACGGACGGACGGACGGACATGGCTCAATCGAATTTTTTTCGATACTGATGATTTTGATATATGGAAGTCTATATCTATCTCGATTCCTTTATACCTGTACAACCAACCGTTATCCAATCAAAGTTAATATACTCTGTGAGCTCTGCTCAACTGAGTATAAATATCTAAGCCTAGAAATGAGAAATTTCAGCGCCTGCATTTTTCTAGTTGGTTGCTTCATGGTATATCAGGCCAACGCCTTATTTTTCTCGGGGCTCAACAACGCAGCGACTCCATGCAATTGTGTGTGCCCCGCTACGGGTAATGTAGGTGTAACACCAGTTGGGGGAGCTCTGGCCCCAGTTACGACTGGTGTGTTTCCATCAACAGGAGGAGTGCTACCAGCTACAGGCGGAGTGGTCACAGTCACGGGCAATGATCGACGTAGACGATATTTATATTATTATTTTTTTAAATACAAAAATCAAGCTTAAAGTAAGAACACCGGCGTGCCGCCCACGCCGCCGCCGCCGGTATATAATAGAGCCTACGCCGCCGCCGTCGATAAAGTGATCGGCGTTCTAGTTAGAAGAAACATGTGGGATATACAAGGTGGCAGCACGTGACAGCTGATTATAAACTTTTTATTTGATTTGATACACCAACTTCCGACGCAGTACGATTTTGATATTAGTCCATCGAATTTACAAAAACAAACTACATGGAACTTTTATTTATGTTTGTAGGTATGCCACCATGCTGCCACCTTGTATCGTTCCGCCATGGTTTTGAAATAGATTTTTATTTCATTGCTGAACCTAAAAAATGACTACAATACTGTTTTATTATTTTGAATTGAAGCTTCTTCTATCGCATAAAATTCCTATAAGCGTATTGCGCAAAAATATTTAGTTCATTTAGTGACTCATTATTACAAGGACTCTTTCCTGACAATTTTTTACAACCTACGTCCTCAATACATAATCCTTCCAAAGACTTTACTCGACTCTTCGCCACGTATTCTTGTCCCTCCTCCAACTCCAAAATATTTTGATGTCACTTCTACTGGACTGTATGCAATATTTGTTCCAAATATGAGCCAAATCGGGCATCATAGGTCGCTTTCTATTGATGTATGTATTATGTGTTCCAAATATGGACCAAATCAAATCGGACCACAATACGATTTTTGTGAATATCTCGATCCTTGCGACACCTAGCGGCGATTTTTTTGATAGGTCGCTTTCTATTCTTGTATGTATTATTTGTTCCAGGCATGACCCAAGACGGACCACAAATACGATTTTTGTGAATATCTCGATCCTTGCGCCACCTAGCGGCGATTTTTTTCATAAGTCGCTTTTATTCTTGCATGTATTATGTGTTCCAAATATGAGCCAAATCGGACCACAAATACGATTTTTGTGAATATCTCGATCCATGCGCCACCTAGCGGCGATTTTTTTTCACATGTCGATTTCTATTCTTGCGTGTATTATGTGTTCCGAATATGAGCCAAATCGGACCACAGATGCGAATTTTGCGAATATCTCGATCCTTGAGCCACATAGCGGCGATTTTTTTCACAGGTCGATTTCTATTCTTGCATGTATTATGTGTTACGAATATGAGCCAAATTGAACCTCAAATGCGAATTTTGCGAATATCTCGATCCATGCGCCACCTAGCGGCGATTTTTTTCACAGGTCGATTTCTATTCTTGCATGTATTACGTGTTCCAAATATGAGCCAAATCGGACCACAAATGCGAATATCTCGATCCTTGCGCCACCTAGTGCCGATTTTTTCTTTTTATTGCATTGTTATCGGGTTCTGAACTATATTCCAAGTTTCAAGCTTGCAGCTTATCGGGAAGTTACTTAAATTTCAATTACAAGATTCGTTCACAACGACCGTGCATGCGGCCGTGCAGCCTGTCAACTCAAGCTAAATAAAATCGTTTAAAAATCGATTGAATTTTAAGAAGCATCCCCGCTTGCCTGCCGCACAGTGGGGTTAGGAGACATCTCCGTAAGCACTATTGTGAGCACCTGGTTACGCAGCCGTTTGATTCAGATAGGCATAAGGAGGCGCTTAGCATAATCCACATAGAATCCGTAAAAACCATTTGCTCGGTTTCGTCTGCTGAACCCTGTGATATCATGTGATGACACTATCCAACATTTACATAAGAAGAAAGCAGACTACCAAGTGAGATACGATTCTGTAACAGATAATACTTTGACTTGCCAAGAATCAAGCCCGACATACGTAATGTTGTCCTGCATTCGGTGTGTCCCCCACATCATATCAACCACCTTTTCAATTGTAATGTGGAACCTACGCATTTAACAGCAACATCCCTATGCTCTTACTTTATTTAAACTGCTAGTTTCCTTGACTTCCGTTAGAGGACTTTGATTTGATTGAATGTGGCGAAACACTGTTAAAAAAATCAGTTTGTGCGGAAACCTAAGTGACGTTGCTTAAATTAAAAATTTTCCGAAGTTTTAAAATTGTTTGCAACTAAAGTTGACTTAATCCATAAGTCAACATTAGACACTCTAACTGTGCCACACAAATTCGTTCTGCCCTGTCGCCAGAATCATGGAGAGTTTTAAGGATTGGTTCCTAAATTATATTTTTTTATAAAATAAGTAATGTGCCTACAAATACCTGGAATTTTTTACATTTCCTGGAGGCACCACGAAGTTGCTATGTGTTGATGCAACATGTTGCTAAAAATTCACTCGTACATTTCTCTATGGAAGGAATAATCGTAGAGAGCTGAAGTTCTAGGACAAAATATCAGGCGTTCAGGTAGCAATTTTTTTTGAGTCTTCAAAGTGAACTCTTCCAGATTTCTCACAACTTGACCACAAAAGAACTCTGACGCGCTGGATTATAAGTAAGCGAAAATTTTCTATACGAAATCTATTTTATGAAATATACCATGGTTGCTCTGTGGCAAGAAAAAGTCCTGATTTTGTTGCACTGTGTAATTTTACGTTTTTGATTCTCCATTGAAGTATCTTAACTTTGAAACTTTTGCGACACCCTCTAAGCATCTTCAGACGTCGTCAACATGTATGTTTAATAGTTTGACCTTGGTATTACTGGACTGGACAAGGGACTGGAAAAATTCATTTATTTGATATCAATGAGTACCCTTATGTACACACATATTTAATTTTGCAAACTTTTAACCGAGCATGTTAAAATAATATTATTTTTCAGTACAGTAGCAATGTTAACTTAACATGACCTCCCAGCAAAAGCAGGCAGGCATGCAAAAAGCTTACTAAAAATTTAAAAGCTATAGCTAAAAGGTGCTGCCATGTAGTGAAATCAAAAAACTACCAGGCCAAAATTGGGGGAAAGTACTTTTTATAGAATTCTGTGCTACAATTAGTGCTGTATTGATACGTGTACATACTCTAGTACTTTGCTCATTATTATTACTAGGTCTAGAAGCACTGCGACCTTTGTGTAGATCTATTGTGCATGGACTTTCAGCCTAATTTTGTATGTGGAGGCTTTTGATGTATCTAAGTACCTCTTCAGGCTTTTTACTCCATATTACATAGGGATTGAGAGTCAATCACCTAGATGGGAGTCGTATCTGCCTTGAACCGGCGTTACATCCTCCAGCTCACAGAAACAACAAATTTGAGTATCCGATAGATTTTGCTTACTTAGGTGATAACGTATACCACAGTGTCCCGCATAGTACCCAGGGAGAGTTCGCAGGTCCTCGCTGCTTAGATTAATGAGTTTCACTGATACTTTCGTTGCCGAAAGTATAAACAGTTTTGCCTATCTTTGCCTTGGTCAGTCAATCCAGTGACGTCTGAATTGTTTTGTTTCCAAGTTACTTATGGTTTTCCCGGTGTGTGCTTTTTTGAGTCCACAAATGGGCTCTAGACCATAGAATGCTGCTGTAGCACCCTGCTTTGCTAGGTAATCTGCATGTTCATTACCTTCATGTACCTGATGTCCAGGAACCCATCCTAACAAAACCTTGTTTTTGGCTCCCAGGTCATTAAGGACCTTTGCTTAAGTACCGGCCTAACATATTTTTACCGCTCATAAAATATGAGTAAATGAACCAATGCACATACATTTTGCATAGACTTTACTGAAATTTTATTTTAAGTTCACCATAATTGAATGGTTTATGAAAGGGCACCTCATAAATGCTCGCAAGTTCCTCGCAAGGCTATTAGCCGTGTAAGTCTTCTAAAATTTTGTCAAAAATCGTTTCATTTGCGAGCTTTCCATGGTCATGAGTAATTGCGAGTTTGAGCGAGACACTTTAATAAGCAACGGATAAATTTTCATAAGTTTGACTGAGATCGAGTACTTTCCCTCGATACTTTTCTCGATTATTTTAAATGCGTATAGTAATCGAGCTCAAGGTGGTATGGGAACAACACTAGCTACAGTATAAGCCATCATTCCGCTGCAAAGATCATGAGCCAGATAATAATTTTTGCATGTAAATGCAACAACAATAAGCCAGATAAATCCAGATGGAAGTCTGTTTCAATTTGTGAGCTAGTAAATTTGTTACTTTCTTATCTTTATTTTTGGCAAGACCACCCTGCTTTTTTTCAAAAATATATGGCGATGATTGGCCTTTAGTCGTATGTGTTAAATTAAATACAATGGCGACATCTGCCTATCACAACCCATATGTACAAAAATATCACGGCCTCTGCTTCTCAAGTCTCCCAATGACCCAGAGCATGCCCTTGAGAATTGAGCGTGATATGGAGCTAGAAAACTCACTGGATGTGGCAATATTTTGCATCGATACATTGCCATAGACTCATTCTAATGGTATTGCAGACAATTCTACAAGTTAATTATAAAATGTAAAGAAGGGCCCAAAGCTAGAACGTGCAATCCATGTGAGAACGATTTTTACAATTTTCTTGATCCCTGCGTCACCAAGCAAAAATGAGTTTCCTTCATTTTGCATTGTTTCAAGTTATTCATAAATTGGCCGCAAAATTTTACATCTAAATAGATTTTCTGAAAATCTCTCAACATCTCGTTCCTGTTCCATCTATAAAACTGTTTTATCGTTAACATTACAACCTAATAGATCCGAAGCTTTGCTTAAAGTTTCAGGCCTGTGTGTTAACGCGAAGTTCCTTAAAACTTGACGCAACGTTTTTCCAAGTCGAACGACTTCTTAAATGAACATTCATGATCCCTGCGCCACCGAGCAATATTTTGCTCCCTCACTTCTTCCACTTTTCCGGTATTGCCGCTATTTGTCAAAACCGTATTGTGGCATTCTCTCTTGTACAGCGCTACCATATTCCTAAAAAAATAAACGTCCCAAAACGTTATTTTTGTTTGCAGTTGTATTATCTTCGCAACACAGTTTCAAGAACATACAAGAACTGCATCTGCCGGAAAAATGTATCTCGCTTGTTCATGTTCCGTTCAATACAACGCTTGCTCTGAACTTAACCCCACCGCAAGCATACATCAGTTTTTCTTTTCCACGTATTGGATTTTAAGCCATTGCTAGGACAGGTAGCTTGTCACTGAGTTAGGGAGTAGCCATAAAAATGCAGGTCGGTGAGCTTGGGCGATTGCACGCGTGAATTGCGCTGTAGTTGAACAGAGCCCATTCTCTCACTTTTTTCAGTCATATATGTATATGTAATACGTATAGCTCAGAATTGAGCGCAGAAGTACAATTGTGGCTACCAGATATGCTGCCCTGCATCCGATTAGCACCAGTACGAAGCTACCTACGACTTAACTTGTTAGGAACGTGTTCAAATATCTAAAAACGGGGGCCAATTGCCATTTCGTCGGACATCACAGTGTTAACGTGTCACTTGAACGCACTGCGGGGAACTAACGCAGTCTCTTAATGCAATTTTTTGCGCTAGTTTGGAAATTATACAATTCAATGCAGGGTATATGTTCTGCTCTAATCATTTGCTCCTCTGAAAATAGAAGTTGTATCTTATAGTACATATATAGATGTCTTTTATTTTAATTAAATAATTCCTATAACAACTTAAATTGAATCTTAATTATAGTTTCTAGATAAATAGAGCTCTTATAACCAAATTTTATTTTATCCACGTCTTCTGGCCACCCGTCTACCAGCAGCTCTACGAAGGCGACGTACACGCCTTTTTCGTCTAAGTCGATTATTGCCTGTGAATGTGACCACATCCTCCTGTTGCTGGTAGCACACCACCTGTTTCTGGTAATACTCCAGCCGTAATTGGGACCACAGCTCCCCCAACTGGTGCTATAGCTCCGTTACCCCTAGAAGGACACACACAATTACACGGAGTTGCGGCGTTGTTGAGTCCTGAGAAAAATAAAGCGTTGGCCTAATATACCATGAAGCAACCAACTAGAAAAATGCAAGCGCTGAAATTTCTCATTTCTAAATATGTTTTAAAGATTTATTGTTTGATTCTACTTGTTATTAACTTTCAAAAAGCTTGGAAGGCTGTGATTTTCTAAAAATTGTTAGCTCTTTTATATAAAAATCTTGGTCCCTGTCGATTATGAAAATGAACTAAATTTCGAACTTTCAATTCACAACTTCTCTAGAAATTACGTAACGGTGAAACTCAAAGAAAGCTTACAAATGTTTTGTAGTCTTATATGTCTTAACTGTTGAAACAACTGTTTAAATTAGAGTGTTCGCCGTGCACTTGTTGATCAATTATTCGAGTGTTTGACAATAGTTCGTCGATCCACTGTGAGACTTGAGCTCAGGAAAGTTATACGTGCGCTACGGAAGGAACTTGTAATATGTTGCTAATAGCCGCACTAGCCTCAACAATCAATCATTGGTGGGACGGGACCTACATGTTTTATGCCGCCTCCGAACGGCATCTTCAAAACTTTCACTGAGAAGCTTTTCATGGCATATAATACACTAGGATTTTTGCAAATCACTTCCGAGAGGCCACCCCGATTAGATTTTTTGTTATTGAAGAAATGTGTTCTAAATTTTTGATGTTACTTTGGCCGTGAGATGAACCCAGGACCATCGGTGTAGTAGACGGCACTTTCGCCCTACGGCTTTAATAACTACATCCGAGTTTGTCTAATCGGATGCAAATCGAGACGCGGGATGCGGGATTGAAAAATGCCTTATGAATCCTAGTTGCTGCCGTCGCAGCGACCGTGTGTCCGTGGACTAAAAACCAATCCATTTTCAATCGTCGTCCTGCCGAGCGACCGCTTTCGCATAAATTCTTGGTGGCATTCCATATCTATGGTTTTTTAAGAGCTTTGTGTTGTTCCTGCATTCAGGTCCCGCTTCTTTGTTGTTACTCTTACGGACCGCTCAGCATTTTTGCTCAACATTATCAACAGTGGTTGGGATGACTCTTTCCTGGGGCATTTTCCCGGAGAGTGATTTGGGTAACATAGTAATTTATTTCGTCAAAGCCTCTGGTACTTCATGCTTCAACATCCGCCGCTGTCCATATGCCTCGTTGTTCAGTTTTCTTGCCACAATCTAAATTTTACTTTCCTGCTCTCTTTGCTAACGAGCCTCATGCGCTGTTCCTTTTTTTGTTTCCCATAATCTTCTCCTCTCTAGCGGTAATAGGGCGATGGGGATTGTTTGGCAATCGCTTTTACGGCTGGGTCCTAAAGCAGATGTTCGCTGTACAGCTGTTGAAAGCTTACAACGATTCTTCTTACGAAATCCGAATGACGTGAACATTCGTATGCCGATCCGCACACCAGAAGAAAGATTACTGTTCCAATCCGATTTAATTAACTTTATTACAATGACCCTTACATTACTAAAACGCTTCTCATCTCATTAGTTGGACCTATCCTAGAATAAGCTTCAGTAGTGTGGAACCCGTATTATCAGACTCACGTGATATATCGGAATCAGTTCAAAACCAATTTTTACTTAACGCGTTGAGGGACTTTCCATGGGATCCACTAAGGAATCATCCTCCCTACCATAGCCGTTTAAAGCTTTACCGTTGCCTACATTACAGAGTCGCAGATATGTGTTTGGCGCATTGTTTATGGTAAAACGTGCAAGAGGGTTGGTTAATAGCTGTTTCCTGCTTGGGAAGGTTATGTTTAACGTTCCCTTCAGGTCATTGAGGGATTTTCAGCCACTTTTTTAAGCACATGCAGATCAAATTTTGAAATGCACGAACCTTTCTGTTGCTTTTGCTTGCTTTAATAATCATTGTAGCAATCTTGACACTTCTGAATCACTCTTCTTAATTAAAAGGAATATATTTGTTGCCTTGAATAATAAAAACCCATTTTTAGGGTGGGTGGCTTGGGAACGCGTCCTTCCAAGCTCCCATGCAGCGCAGCCATAATTTATGCTTAAAAGTTGTACTCTGCTACTTGCAACTTACTTACTCCATTTCGACAGCATTATCAATAATTGTAAATCAATATTATAGATCGTTATCAGATCTTTTTTGCTCGAAGTCGCGTTCATTCCAACAACATAGTCAACAATCCTATAATTATTTACAACATATGTTTTGCCGCAATGCAAGAAATCAAAAATTTAATAAACATAACATGAACTCGAAGATACGCTTTTCCGAGCTTTCTAAGTCTGTAAGAAAGAATGCACTTTTAGACTGAATGAATTAAATAAATAAACTTCACTTGAGTGCTCGGAGTCACGTCCATTCCGACACCATCAGAAATGTGATTATAAATTCATAAACTGAAAATTATGGTTTTGTATAAATTCTGAACTAGTTATACTTACATACATAAATATATGAACATATTAGAGTAAGAGTCCGTGACGGTCAGACCTTTGTCATTTTATAAAAGTTGAAATTTCGTCAGTGCATACTTCCAACTGAAGCAAGATCGTTGATCTATTATAAAACGTGAGTCGTGGTGGCTTTAACAGATATCGTGCAAAAAGTTTGCTGAAAAATAGACCTACCTTTCGTCACTTTATTAAAGACTGATTTTCATATATGGTCTTCGTCACGATATAAGAAGCCATTAACCTCATTGCCAGACACTTTCCATAGTGGCTTTGATTAGCCAGACACTTTTAATCCTGCTAAACTTCAAAGAACATCGAAGCAATTTTATACTGAAATTCGAATACAAAATCTTTAAAACAAAAACTTTTGAAATTTTGTTTGCCGTAAAAAACTTTCAGCTTTCATTTTATGAAAAAGTACAGTTTTGCATTAGAAAAAGTGTCTGGCTGAACGAAGCCACTATGGAAAGTGTCTGGCAATGAGGCTAGTGGCTTCTTATATCGTGACGAAGACCATATATGAAAATCAGTCTTTATAAAATGACGAAAGAAAGGTATATTTATCTGCAACCTTTTTTCACGATATCTGTTAAAGCCACCATGACTCAAGTTTTATAACAGACCAACGATCCTGCTTCAGCTGGAAGCATGCACTGACGAAATTTCAACTTTTATAAAATGACAAAGGTTTGGCAGGCACGGGCTCTTAGACTATATGCGTTTTGCTGAAGAATATATCATCGGACATTTCAAAATAGAAAATTTTATAGTAAAACATATTTTAAATAAAAAGTATTTTTTAGAAATCGTAACAAATTGTTATCCACTGTTTTGGCAAAAAAAATTTATTTGTTCAGCTGCTTCAGTAACTACATAAAGTTTTTGCATAACAAATATTTATTATTATTATTTCTTAAGTGAAATTTCTCTATCAATTGTATGGCGAAATTCATGGCCTTTAAGTTCGCCAGCGAGTTCATCCGTACTCTAGTCATGGCCAAATGCATTACTATAAAACCTCTAACATTTTTGCAAACTTCACAGTCTTTTTCAGGTGATAAGCACTTATTAATAAATTTTGTTTAAATATAAATTCAAAACCAATTATTCGAAGCAATGAGTCATTTCAGCGTCTTCATTCTTCTAGCTATTCCCTTGATGGCATATCAGGCAAGCGCCCTATTTTTGTACAGGGCTCAACGCAGCAGCACTTCCCTGTAGTTGTGTGTGCCCTGCTAACGGGTAACGGAGTTATAACACCAACGTTGGGGGAGCTGTGGCCCCAGTGCGATTGGTGTGTTACCAGCAACAGGAGGTGTGTTACCGGCTACAGGAGGAGTGGTTACTGTCACAGGCAATAATCGACGTAGGCGACATCAGGCGTGTACGTCGCCTTCGTAGAGCTGGTGCAAGAGTGGCGTATCAAGGACACAAGCATAATGTTAGATCAATAGATTATCATTCGAGCAATATGATTTAAATATACTAAGTTAGCTTAAACTTTCAAATTGCGATAAGTTAAGTTAAAAGTAATTAAATTGATTATTATTGTATGTAAATTGTTGCTATGTTCATTAATGAAATATCTCTAAGCGACCGCCGTGGTGTGTTATAGTGTGTTCCGCCTACCTATACCCAATTTTCCTGGATTCAATTCAGAAAAAGCAAAAACAAGCATTTAGATTGAATTTTTTCAATAAAAAAACTATTTTCTAAGCGAGGTCGCCTCTCGGCAGGGATTTAGCAAACCCTCCTACCATGAAAAGTGGAAAC